>CM025670.2:8569571-8586180 GCA_014621495.2 Entosphenus tridentatus | reverse complement strand
CCCTCCCGCGACCCCCGCTGCTCTCAATTCATGGTCGCCACGGCAGCACCACCGACGGGACTCAACGTCCCCCCGCAGCGATTCAGCCAAAAGGGCCCCCCCCCCCTCTGCCTGGGCCTGCACGTGACGCTGGCACACGACGGTCGACGTGCGCCGCGCGGTGCCACTCACGGCGTTCACGCAGCCCCGCGGGGCTCACCGGGGTGGCCGCCGGGCTCGGATCGGGGGCCTCAGCAGCAGGGGGCGAAGGCGAAGGCGCCCCCTGCTGCTGGGGGCCGCCGCGGTGAGCCTGGACAGTGGCTGCACCGGGAGACCGCCGTGCATAGCAGGTGCTACAGGCTGCCACTACTGCTACTACGGGGCAGTGCGTTGTCGTACTGCACTACGCTCCCCCGTCCATGACTCCCCAACGTCTCTAACCAACCTGCGCTGTCCAGCGTGGTGAAGCGCTGTCAAATAACCCCGGCGCGACCCCGGCGTGACCCCCGCGATGACCCCCGCGGGGGAGAATGTGGGGGGGAGGCCCCTCGTCCAGCAGCGGATTGGCAGACAGGGCCGCACACCCCCCCCCCCCAGCGCAAGCATCGATTTTAAAACCAATGTCACATGACCCACTAAACAGACGACCGGCCCCTACCCCCTTCACTCCCTGCGGGTATTGTGCACTTTGAAACAAGTGGTTATTGTCTTTAAAAAAAAACAACTGCTAACTTCCGGACTCCCAACGCCCCCTAACTCTCCACCAATCACACACCTCGCCCTGGACACACACCCACACACCTGCCCCCCCTCCACCCCCTTGAAACACACGTGTGCCCTCACAAAGGCAAAGATCCTCCGGATAGCCTTAACAGACTCTTGAGGCAAGTGCTGTTACTGAGCACCTGTGAAGGCACACGAGGGGCGTGGGCGGCCAGCACCACGGCCGGCCGCCTTTGTCTCCCCAATGGCTGAGTCGACCTAGGGGAGGCCCAGGACCTATTCAGATAATCGTCACGGAGGGGAATCGAACTCGGGTCACCAGGTTCAAAGCGGAGCGTGCTAATCGCTACACTACCGCTCCCCACACACACACCTTCTTCATGTGCTATGCAGAAGGCCCATTGCTTGAAACGTTTCCAATTACATATATACTATAGAAAAACATTGGCCCTTTTTCACAGAACAAAGAGGCTAGAGTGGATTTGATAAGAACTAAATTGTAATGGATGTTTCCTGCACAACAGTTTTGTTCTTGTAACACAACTCACTTGGTGACACACTGCAGGGTTTAATCTCGCGAGTTTGGTCAATTAGTGTGGCTTAACGCGGCTCTCCCCCTCTCTCTATCCACATACCCTTTGCCCGCCGTTCGGCGGTCGTGTCTGAGTTAGCTGCCAATGGGAAATGAGGGGCACCAGCTCCGCACGCAGGGTCAGTAGCCCCCCGCCCACACCTAACGGGCTCTTCATGACCGCCACCACAGCCGCCTCTACGCGAGCGGTACCCACGGCGTCCGCCCGGTACCCGCGGCATTCGTGACGCACGGCGGCGACGAACGCCGTAGTTTCGTCGCCAATAGCCGACGAACAACACGGCCGCTGAAAGAGAGGGACGCCCTTTGTAAGAGAAACTTGGCCGCGCGACGAGCACACGCCGGCCTGTGGCGCACACCGGACCGGGCCGGCGCGCCCAAAACCACCTGACTCAACGTGGCACCCGCGGTCCGCTCTTCGGCGGGGGTGCCACGGCGCGCACCACTCGCCGGTGAACGCCGAGTCTTGAGGTCACATGATACACGCGCGGCAATGAACGGCGTGTGTGCGCGCGAGTCAAAAAAAAAAACTTCCTACGATTCGCAGGCTGCGTGCCGGGCTATGCAGTGTGCAGCAGCGCAGACAAATCCATTATTGTGCTGCGCTGCCAGGGCTATATATACTCCCAGCTTTCCCCAACACGCGGTGGCCGCCACAACCGACACTGCATGGCGAGGCCTTCATCCAGCAGTGGATTGACAAGAGGTAAAATTGTAAAATACAATTGTGAAGATGATGGCTTAACCACGTAGCTCTTGGCAGCAGAAATTACGGCTCACAAATTGATTTTGGGTCTCTGGCTCACTTGGTACGATGAAGACTCCGCACCACCCAACAGAGCCAAAGCAATCGCGCGGTGCACACGCACTCAACTACGCAAGCTAATCACGGTGGTTTAGTTTGTTGTCCTTCCACCGCACCTCGGATTAGCACGGTTGGCTACGTACGGTGCGAAAGAAGTTCAACACACGTACATTACAAACGGAAGAACAAATTCTCACAGAGCCAGTTTAGCATTGGCACAATTTGGGCCGGATCATTGCGTGGCCTAACCCAATGATTAATTACGAGTGATGATCACGACGACGACGAAGCAGAACGACGAGTCTACTCATTCTTGATTTGAAGCTTTCGTGACACTTTTGTTCAATCGGAAAAGTCACGTAGGTATAAAATAAAAATAATCACGGCGTTTCGGGCGCAACACAAGCGTCCGTCATCAGGTCTACTCATGTTCATGCCGGAGTGACGTAGCCATTGCGCGCGGAACCACTCGGCACACGGTCATCACCGCCGCTCCGCGCGTGTGTCCGCTCTGTGGCGGTGCCCCACGGTCGCACCTTGGCGTTGATGGTGACGTACTGCGCCACACACTGCTCGCTCCCAGCGTCGGCCGACGACGGCGGTGGCGTCATCAGCGGCACCGCCTGAGTGACGTTCCAGGGGGTCGTCTCGTTGAAGTACGACGTGAGATTTTCCTCCCCCTCCGGGCAGGTGATCTGGAACTTCTTGTAAATCACCTGCGCGTGTAGTAGTAAGAAAATCAAAGGTCAGGACAGCGTTTACTCCGAACCGTGCTCAACGATGAACGGAGTGCAATCCCCACTCTTGTCTCCCCACCTTGTCCAGACAAGCGCTGTCTGCTACTCGCTGAACTATCTCGTGTTTTGCGACTCGCAGATGGCAGTGAGGTGGTGGTTGCAGAGCTGTTGGCTACGTGCAAACTGTCGGCCCACTCTCCAGGTGAAGGTCACGCCCTCTGAAGAAATTGAAATTGAAATTTTGGAAAGGGGGACGCGTTTCCTCAAGATTCGTGGCGTATTCCTCATCCTTATTTTTACTTTTGGTTCTCCGAATGGACGAACATTTTTCATTAAATCGGTCGTAAGATCTATATAGTAGGAGATCGACGATGTCTTTGGTTATCTATTTTGGTCACGCTGTTGCAGTTTTGATGACGACGACGATGGTGGTGACGACGATGCCACTGTGAACAACAGTTAGGGTGATGATGATGATGATGATAAATAACGCACTAACAATGTATCAATGGAGAGGGAAGCTGAAACTGGTACACAATTTAAATGCGTCCGTTCTGCTCGTCGCGCGACGCTTGTTGCTAAATCGTAACGACGGGCGCTTCTTGAAAACAACGGGGCGAGCGGGGCATTTCATTCATTAAGTACGCCACGACACACGCTTGACGTCACTCGTTGAAGCACACGGGGGGTCAGGGGCGACCGCGGCGCGCCGTGACCCGGCCGCTGCACGAATTCGTCCAGACATTTAATTCTTCGTTAATGAGCCCCAGCGGTGACCGTTATTGCCGCTGCGAGGGCTCCACTGTTTTGGACCGTAGGTATTTGTTCCACTGGAAGGAAACATGGGTGGGTAATTCGTCGTTAGTTTAACCATGCAAGTGGATTTTTATTCTTTACTTCGGCACAGTTTGTCAACCAATTAGGACTGTGAATCAGACAGGAACAATTAGTCCACCTTCCTCGGGAAGGGATAGATAATATTCTTTGGCTCTTTCGGTAAAGTCACGTAGATATTTTGAAAGAAAATAACAAAAAACTACGACGTTTCGATCACAACACTAGCGATCGTCATCAGGACAAAAGAAGAGTAAAGCTGATGAAGCAGACTGTTTTAAAGGTTTAGAATGGGTGTCGCCCAAGGGTCATAAACAAAGTGGGCGGGGCTAGTGATGTTAATGTGAGAAATGAGCATGTTAATGTAAGATCGGAGGACGACATCCACGACGAAAGGCGCGAGGTGGCTATGTTAACGTGAGAAGTTTTACCTGTTAACGTAAAACCAGAGAGCCGAAAATAACAACTAACATCGGAAGGTGGCAGGGTGGAAACATCACAGCCAGTTATGACTTAATCTGGTTGATAACGTCCTTCCAATGATTGCTCAGTTTGTACCCATCTTCTCGGTTGAAATTGTGTCTGTGTCTATAAATATGGATGGCTTCATGAACGAATCTTTGTTGATAACCAATGGGTTTGCAAAGTACCATCATCTTGGAGAAATCAATTTTGTGTGAGCCCACCGCATTAAAACATTGATTCGCCATGGTCGAGGTATTGGTCCTACCGTGTTTCAGGTCCGCCTTATGTTCACGAACACGGTCCGAGACATGTCGCTTAGTTTCCCCAATGTAACTACTGCCGCAGACACAGCTTAGTTTGTAGACGCCAGGGTATTGCATGTCAGGGATCACATCCTTCACAGACGGGATCAGATCACGAATGTTATGTACTGTGTTAAATCGAACCTGGATCTTGTGTTTGCCCTTGATTTTGGAAATCTTTGTGGTGACCCCTGCTATGTATGGCAAGGTGATGGTTTTGATTAGGTCCTCAGATGGTTCTTTCCCAACGGTTGGGGTGATAGCTTTACGAATTGTGTAGTCTGAATATCCATTCATCTTGAGAGCTTGGTGTATGTGTTCCAGTTCACTGGCTAGGTGATGATAGTCGGAAATACATTAAGCTCTATGGTGTAAAGTTTTAATGAGGGAATTCTTCTGGGATGGATGGTGGTGGGAGCCAGGTTTTAGGGAGGCGTCAGTATGGGTGACTTTCCTGTAGACAGTGTCCCATTGAGCCATTTGGTCTCTTTTCGATGAAAACATCCAAGAATGGTAACTTGCTGTCCTTTTCCACCTCCATGGTGAATTTGATGGCTGGGTGTATGGAATTTATGTAGTTGAGGAATTGGTTCAGAGCTGGTAGGCCATGTGGCCAGATGACGAACGTGTCATCTATGTACCTCTTCCACAAGGACGGACGTAGAGTGGATGCCTGGATGGCGTCTGTCTCGAATTTTTCCATGAAAACATTGGCTACAACTGGAGATAAGGGAGAACCCATTGGGGTGCCTTCAACTTGTTTGAAGAATGTTCCAATCCAGGTGAAGTAAGTGTTGGTGAGGCAGTGTCTCACCAGGGCCGGTACATCAGCATTCAGTCCTTGTTGGACCAAATCTTCAATGATTGCAATGGTGTCAGGCACAGAAACTTTAGTGAACAAAGAAACTACATCGAAACTGACGAGTAAATCATCTGGGGATGGTGAGATGTATTTAATTGACGATACCAGCTGAGGTGGTCTTACCAGTGAATGGTTGTAAGGTCTCAGACAGAAATCGGGCCAGTTTGTAGGTGGGTGAGTCAATGGTGGAGACGATGGGACGAAGGGGTGTACACCTTCCTTATGGATTTTTTTGGGATAGATAATGTTCATAAAATAACACGGTGGTGGTGTTGGATGTGTGCAGGGCAAATGTTTTACTTTTTTATATCCACGCTTGGGATGGGGTTGATGGTAATTTTTTAGGGTGTGTGTGCCCAACCATCTGCTTGTCCAATAAATAAGCCACATGCCAGCGAGGTCGATGTGCAGCTCTGTAATTGCTCGCTGTCGCCACTGCTGCCGGAAGATGCTCAACGAGAGGGAGACTCCAGACAGCCCCTCTAAGACGGTACTTGGCCTACTCTTCCAACGCTGGCCACCACACGCAACCTCTCGATCGACCGCTCGCGGTGTCCCCCATCTATACCGCTTGGGGGGACAGAGGCAGGCCCGCAGGGACATTTCACAAACTTGCCCCAATGTTTCAACTGCTGCGCCGGGAGAGCAAACCGGTGACCTTTGGATTGTAAGTCCAGTGTGAAGAAACCATTACACCAGCAGCAGCATCCGTATTTCTCAAAATGTTCTAAAACTATGGATATTTAATGATATTTATTGTTAGCATAAGGCAAATTAGAAATTCTGCCCGTGATGTTGCCTACTTTGCAGAGCTGCCCCATCACTGCTGCCCATAGAGGGACAAAGCTGCCCCTGCTCAGCCTACAGACTTCCCCCACACGAGCTGGAGTCCCACAACAGCGTCCCAGCGGGGCCGGGCGTCACTCACCACGATGAGAAAGAAGACCATGCACATGAGCGAGAATCCACTGGTGTACCCAAGGTAGCCTGCACGGCAGAGACACACGACATTCAAACTCTGTCGTCAAACCTAAACAAAAGAAAAATATGTCCAAGTCGTCAGTCGCAACGAGGAGCAATGGACATGCATAACGTGAAGGCACAACAGGACAAATGAAAATAGAAACGTAATGATTTGATGGAAACCCGCGTGTAGCACGGCTTGTCCTGTGAGATCCTGTAAAATATAAGAAAACAAATATTCCTGGTTCTTTCGGTAAAGTCACGTAGACAGAAAATAAAAAGAATAAAATTAAAAGAAAAAATTCAATAAAAATAATGATTGTATAATTTTTATTTTCTATCTACGTGACTTTACCAAAGGAACCAAGAGTATGAATTCCGGCAGTCACGAAAGTTTTAAATACAAATTTTAAAGAAATATTTCCCTCCCTCCGTGGTATTTCTCGATTCTGCGATCGGCGCCGCGTCACGTGACAAAGAATCCCATCGGAGCTCTCGCAGGAAAGTGCAACCCCACCCCCCCCCCACTTTGGGTTGGAGCACGGCCCATGGAGGTGGACACCACGAAGCTACCTCTGAGAACCCTTCAAAGTTACCTTTGGTTCACATACCAGAGGAGGGCAACCCGCTTTCCCAACCACCCTGCCACTAGACGATCCGGTTTAATCGCAGGTGGTACAAACCAGATTCGTGCTCTGCCCTCAGCTCGTGCAATTGAACACCTCTGTATCAAAACACTTCATGATCTTGCCCAAGGTATTCGCGTAACACGCAACCATTCACGCAATTCGATGGGTTTCTACGAGGCGTCGCTTCGCCACCAACGTTCGCCGCGCCTGTTGAATCGAACTCAGGTCACCGTAACCCCCCCCCCCTCCCCTTGCTTTATATAATTAAGATTGGAAGACACAACACAGTGCTTCTGATTGCAATGTTGATTTGAGAACAAAGCGCTGACGTGAAAATTCTTTAAATACTTTCTGTGCGCGTTCCGCATAAACAACCGGAACGCTTCCCTGAGTAAGGAGGACGGTGAAATGATGATGATCTCCGATGGAAGTGATATTGTGGCTGTGAAAAAAAAAATATTCTGGAGAATGTCGCGATTTGTCAGCGTGTCTCGATATTTCACGTGATTTCAAGACATTCGGATGCCGAGTTCGGATTGGCAGGAATGGCACACACATACACAAAGATCCCCCATATAGGCTTAACAGACTGTTCTGGCAAGTGCTGTTAGCCAGCACCTATGAAGGCCAGCATGGCACACGAGGGGGTGGGTGGCTAGCACCACACCCTGGCCGCCTTTGTCTCCCCAGTGGCGATGTTTACACACCACACCAGGTACTCATTCGAGGCTAAGTCGACCTAGGGGAGTCCATGAGCAGATCAAATAATCGTCACTGGTGTTGGCCGTTCGTAGCGCAGTGCGCTAACCGCTGTACTACCGCTCCCCGCACACACACACACAGTGACCCCCACAACAACAACAACCGCCATTTGTCACTAAGTAGCGGTGACGTCACCACGACGCTTGTGCCAGGCCATGTGCACTTTGAGGCCACGTGATGTGTCGAACGCCCGCTGGCAGGAGGTTACGGGGCAGACCCAGTTGGCACGGGTCAACTGACTGAGACGACTGAGATGACTGGCTGATGCACCACCTGTGCCCCCTACTGTGCCAACTTGCTGTGCTTTAGCCACCCGGCACTCCGCTCGTTGTTGTAAGCGTCACTCCTCCGCCCTCCGTTGTTGTTGGAAGGCGACTGCCTCCAACTTCCAGTAGCGTCCTTCACGAGCCTCCTCCACAGAGGCCAATCTTGACACCGCTGGTACCAGTCATCAGCAAGTCCACTCAGCTCCATATTCTCCTGTACCACATTACTCCATCTCTTATCTAGCCCATGCCATGCCCATTTAGCCCCCTCATCCGGACGAACAAAAGCTGTTTAGGCATGCGGTGGCTGGGCATGCGGGCTACATGACCCAGCCAATGCAGCCTTGCCTGCTAGAGGAGCTCACCGATGGGACTTTGTCCAGATCTTTCAAAGATTTGTGAGCTCCTCACCCAATCCAGCCTGGTTAAACCCAGGATGGATCGTAGGCAGGCCAGCCTAAATGTTTCTAAGTGGCGAAGATGTTCCATTAGGGGGGTCCATGTTTCGCAAGCGTAGAGAAGGGGGGAATGACCGTGGCCGAGAAGACCTGAAGCTTCATGCGGAGCAACAGACCCGGTAGCTTCCACATAGCGTTACGCAACCGATGAAAAGATAATGCTGCTCGACTGATTCGGAATGACACCTCTGCTGTTACATGGAGCCTGTCATGAAAACACTGCCCAGGTATGGGTAACTCTCCACTCTCTCCACAACTGCCCCATCACCAATTGGGAGTTTGGGAGGGTGTAGTGTCCGATGGCATAAAATACCCAGGCAGGTGCTAAGTTTTGGTGGGGCTGATGGTAAGGCCCCAACTCATAGTGGCACGCTCCAGTTTCAGCAGCAGCGCCTCCAACTCTTCCTCTGAGTGAGCGGCAATTACCAGATTATCGGCATACATAACATGGTTGAGCAATAGGGAGCCATCAATGGACCACATCTGGGCATCGATCAGTCTCCCATTGTATCTGTACCAGATGGAAATTCCTTTGGTACAGCTATTGAAGGTTTCACGAACTACGTGGTCGAAATAGATGTTAAATAATGTGGGAGCCAGACGACATCCCTGTCACACCCCAAGGTGTACAGGGAATGGCTCTAATTCTCGGCCAAGTAGTTTTACCCGGGTCTGCTCACCATCATGAAGGTCCTTAATGATCGTGAGCAGAGGGTCAGGGACTCCGAAAGCACGAAGAACAACCCAGAGCCCAGGCCTATTGATGGTATCATAGGCCTTGACCAGGTCAATAAAGCAGAGATGTATGTCTTGTTGGAATTCCCTACACCTCTGCTGTAGCAGACGGACAGAAAATATGGCATCTGTGCAGGACCGCCCTTTTCTATAACCGCATTGGGGCTCCACAATCCTCTCCTCAGCGTGCCTAGCAAGTCGATGTTGAATAATCCCTGCCAGGACCTTTCCTGGCACACTGAGGAGTGAAATGCCCCTGTAGTTGTTACAGTCTGTGTGGTCCCCCTTCTTAAAGAGGGGGACCACCAGGGCATCCTTCCAATCCTGCGGAACCCGTCCAAGTGGTCCAGACTGTTGTTATGATGTCATGTAGGGCAGTCTGTGCACAAACGCCACCCTCCCTCAGCATTTCGCTTGGGAGATCATCTCTGCCTGGTGCTTTTTCTGGTCTCAGACTCCGGATCGCCTTCAGTACTTCCTCAACAGATGGCACCTCAACCAGCCACTCAAAGGGGGTGACTTCTTCTTCCAATATTTCAGGCACCGCAGCCTCAGCAGGGTCATCCCCACTTTGTCCCACGTTTTCCAGGCTGAGGGATTTTCCCTCCCCCAGGACCTCACAGAAATGCTCAGCAAATCTGCAAACCTGTTCCTGGGGGTCGGAGATTGGATCACCGTTTTTCCCTTAATGATGGTGATAGGTGCGGCGCGGCAGGTTATTTTTTTGATGGAGTTAAATATCGATTTGTGATCGCGGGCCATTGAGGCAGACTCCATCTCCTCAAAAACCCGCGACCACCACCCATCCTTGCAGCGCCTCATGGCTCTCCAAACCTCTGAGCGAAGGCTGCGGTAAGCCTCCTCATTCTCTAACGTGGGATGCTGTAGATGATGAGTGGGTCTGTCGCTTTTTCTCAGCCAGCCTAAACACCTCCTCCATCAGCCAAGGTCTCTGGGGTGGTCTGGACCATGTAACCAAAGCAGCCATTGCAGCTGCATGAGCCACAGTTCTAAACCTCGCCAATTTCTCCTCGACATCTGGAGGAGTGGGGGATGATGCCAACCCCAGCCGCAAGCGATGTTTAAATTCTCGCTTGCAACTTTAATCAGCTAGCTGAGATCAGGCCACCTTGGGTTTGAATGGGGTCCTGGGTGTACACCCACCAACGGAATGGAAGAATGGCAGACGCATCTTACAGATGACAAGTCGATGGTCAGTGGGCAGATCAGCTCCACGGTAGGTCCTGGTGTCAAAGGACATGGGCCCGCATCCGCTGTTCCGTCACTACGTAGTCCAGCAGATGTTCTTGCTTGGACACGACATGCATCCATGATGTTGTGTGGATGTGCCGATGCCTGAACAGCATGTTGGTAATTACAAGCCCATGGGCTGCACACAAATCTAGCAGCCACCTGCCGTTGTTATTGAGCTGATCTGGCCCATGCCTTCCAATCACACCAGACCAGGTGCCAGCATCATGACCAACTCGGGCATTGAAGTCGTCCAACAGGATGACTCTATCCAGAGGGGCCACTTTAGCTAGCACCTGTGACAGGAGGTCATAGAAGCCATCTGACTCATCGGCGAGCCCAATAGGGTCTGGGACTTACCGCTTTCCTCACCTCACCGCCATGCTCCCACGCCCCCTTCATTCTTTTGTTCAGAAGAAGAGCCACTTCCTGTTTTTTGGCAGTCTCCTGCCCCGAGTAGAGGACTGTCCACCCCTCATGGTGGCAGAGTCGGTCCACCAGACCTCCTGAATACCACAGCCGGTCCAGCTCCCGACAGTGGAGTGGCAGCCTCTCCTCCGCAGTGAGCGTTCGAACATTCCACGTGACCATCCGAAGTGGCTTTTTGTTGTTTCTGGAGAAGCCTACTCTAGCGCTCCTTAAAACGATCTCGATTTCAAGCCTTTACTAATTTCCTTTTAATTCGTTACAAATTCAATTTGTGAAATCGAGTATACTGAAGGACGGTACGCCACTAGTATTTACGGCGACGATGATGATGATGATGATGATAACGATGGTGCTCTTTGTAAACACTTTGCAAACGGAGGTTGAAAACCGAGGATGGCAACTGCTTAAGCCTCGGCTCCGTCTGTGTCCGTTTGTAACGAGGGGAGTTGAGGAGGGGCGGCACCGTAACCCGAGTGACGACAATTCGATGTGACAACAATCTGTAGGATAAAGTTCCGTTGGCATCCAGGACTCACCCTAACTATTGAAAGCCGGTAAAACTGATCGAATGAACTCAACACACTCGTCAACATCACTGTGGCCTATGAAATATAATCGCCGACATTTCAGACATTGGGCACTTCTTCATGGTATATTGCTCAAAACGTCGCTGACTATATACTCGTTTAGTTTCTTTTAAGGCCACAGCGTTGTTGGCGAGTGTGCCGAGTTCAGCGTTAATTGTGCAAATTGATCGCAGAGTTTCCCAAAACTTGGAAGATCCAAAACAGAGCAAAGAAAAAGGACTAATGCCAAATATGCCCAATAAACAAATACGAAGACCAGCGGATGTTGTAATGCGTATAACTAAATCCACGCGCTCACACAAACGACATTTTCATAAACGTTGTTTTTCAGTTGAGCATAGGGCTCATTCTGACCGGAATAAAACCAGACCTACAAATAATGGGCGAATGACGATGAGGAAACATCGCGTGATTTGAATGCACATCTATCATCAGTCGTTACAGAGAAGTGTAAAAAATGTAACAAAAAAAACCATGAAAGCCAAAACAAATAAAGTGGCCAGCGATTTTGTAAATAACAACATTTCTGGACGGAGTCAGCTGTTTGGTGTTCCACAAGCGAGCATCTTTCGGTCCAGCGTGGGCACTGTGGGGCAAACGCCACCACCGCCTCCTCATCCCCCATGCGGCCGCTAATGTTGGTATTGGCCAACCCTCGCGTGCACTTTGACCAAACCAACTAAACAAATATAAACGGCACCTTTCTTTTTCTCTCCGCGGGGCGGTGTTTCTGACATCCGCACGACCCGCATGTCGAATGCAGTGCGTGTCACGGCACGTGATTGTGCACCGTGCGTACCGTGCGTACCGTGCATACCGTGCGTATCGTACGTACCATGGTACCATGGTACTGTGTGCACCGTGGAACCATGTGCTCTGGGCTCTGTGCTCAGGCCTGGCTACTCTGTGTATTTAAATTTAACCTATGCCCCCTGCACACTCTTCAAGACCTGCCAATGGTGCGCTTCTACGCGAGCCTCGATCTTGGCTGCACACTTGGGGTGATCTAGCGTCGCCTTATTTGTATTCAGTTTAACACGCCGGCTTTCGTGACAAATATCATCCATAACACTGGATTTTTTTGGGTTAGATCACGTAAATATGTCGGTAAACCCGCAAAATGTTGTGGCTTTGCTCTCCAACACACCGGTGGGTGCTGTACTAGTAACGAACTGACCACGTTTTGTTTTACGTGACAAACCCCTTACTAGTTGGCTGTGTTGGGTGGTGGCATGTTTAACGACGCGTTTATATATTTATGCGATCTAAGCCAAAAGAACCTGTATCATTAGTATTCATATTACGTGTAAATTAGTGTTTGTGTTGTTATTATTATTGTGTACCCCACTGCATTGTGGGGTTTGTTAACAGTGAGGGGGGGGGGGTCACATGTTGCTGAGGAGTTGAGTGGAGTTAGTCTAATGTTGTTTTCAGATCCCGCCAATGAGCGATCTATCATTTCAAACAACCTAATCAGAGATGAGTCAGTCAATCTGTCGTTATCGGATTATTATCTGAGGGCCCGGTCAGATACTGTGTGTGTCAGTCTATCACTGTCTGGAAAAACGAGCCAGTCGGTCTCGACTGAACAGACAAGATACATCGAGAACAACAAAAATAAAGAAATCGTAAGCCATAAGCTGACACCTAAACACCGCTAGCGGTAAGGAATTGTTGTTCTATGTCTCCACCGGCGGAGACGCGACCAGCTCGGGAGGGGCTCATTGACGAGCTGGACGACGCAGAACCCAACGACGGCAAAACCAGCGGGCGCCGGACGACGCCAACCCGTCCTGGTTAAACCGCACCCGCGGGGGAAGGTGAAACCACGTGCGTCCTTATTGACAATAAACTGTTGTGTTGCAACCAGAAACTCGAGCGCGTTCCGTGTAATTTGTGCGTGGCGCGCGTTGTCTTTGTGCTTCGTGTTATGGGGGCAGCGATGACGGCACCCCGGCCCGCACGCTGCGCCGTGCTACGATTCACCGCCGCCAGCGCCGCGTTCCATCGCCAGCGCTAATGCGCAGCGGCGTTGCCGATGAACGTCTGTACCCGGGCAGGCGCTTCCCCTTCCGATGTCTCGCTCTACAAGGAGTACCCTGGGAAATGATGATTAATCGACTCGTGTTGATTGCGTATGATTGGTTGACCGGGGATCAGGCGGTCGCTGTAGATTATCGATCGTCGCTGCCTCGCACGGTTGGGTTTTCTGCGGGTGCTACGGTTTCCTCCCACACGTTGATATATTGACAATAAACACCTTCATACATAGAGGACTGCAGAGCTTGGGAAATTGTTAGCGCCAGCTCACCGCCTGGGCACCTTCCCGCTGGGTACGTACAGTTTATAAGTTTAGTTTTAATTCATGTTTATGCCCCCTAAACCTACTTTCCTCAAACTTTAAGCATTAATATTCGCGGATTTAATATTCTCCAGGAAGGAATCCCCCACGAATCTGAAGGCTATAACCGATTCCCACACGCCTACGGACAGCCAGAGGGAGGGGTGGATCACTCACCGATATTCTTCATGAGAGCCAGCGGCAGAATGACTGCTATCGTCACAATGATGACCAGGTAGTCGCCGTTCAGGTACCACGCACTGCGGAAATAAAGACAAAAAGATCCCACGTAGAGCCTTAACCGACTGTTGGAGCAAGAGCTGTTAGCGCGTAGCACCTATGTAGGCCGGCACGGCCGCCTTTGTCTCCCTAGTGGCGATGTTTACACACCGCACCAGGTACTCATTTGAGGCCGAATCGACCTAGGGGAGGCCCAGGGTCTATTCAAACAATCGTCACTGGGGCTGGTTGTGAGCGGGAATCGAACTCATGTCGCCGGGTTTGTAGCGTGCCCACACGCAGCTAGTGGTGACAACCCTGTGTGTGTGTGTCGGGGTTCTCCGGTGCCATCCCACACGATACAATACACATATAAATAAATTGTGCTCAGCGTCCAAATGCAGGACCCTCCTGAGAAGGAAGAGATTCAATGCGGCTCTGGTGGGTAAAAAGAATGGAAAATAAAAAAAAATACCCAAACGTGGGCGGTTTGCACAAATTAGGCAAAGCTCACCATCGAAATTCAAAAAAATATTCCCGATACTTACGGCAGTCGTGACATGAAGGTAATTATCTATAGGTTTAGAAAATGTGGCTCAGGAATAGTTTGACACACACATGAAACGTAACACACCATCCATTGCCACCATCGCTGCGTGCATGACGGACAGTCCGTCTCACCACATCCAACACCGTGCGTGGTATTTCATGAGCGATGAGCACGTTTGGCTACGTACGGTGTGAAAGAAGTTCAACATACGTACAGCTCCAATTGGTCGATGTACTCGGCCCAAGTACGAACGTTGCCGCATGATTCAACTACAGATGGTTTATTACGGAGCGTGCGAAACGTGCGTCCGAGATCACCAAACTGCCCACGTGGCACCGTGGGGGTGAAAAGCCACTGATTCAACCCACGTGCGGAGGATTGCACGCGCAATGCCAACTGTGGTGCAAGTCGGTAAACTCGCAAACGTTACACTCTGGCCGTCGGACGACCGGCTCAGCGCGTCAAATGTCGACCGCCGCAGGAGCGCGTGCCGTCGCCTTTGCTGTTCCCTCAACGTTAAATTCAACGTGCTCTGTAATCACCACGTTAACAAGTTCATCTGCGGCGTCAATTAACCGCCGCATGAAGGCCTCCCCCAGGCCATCGCCATCCCCCGTGGCCCTGTGATGCAGCCGTCCACCGGCGCATACGAGCCGGTTTCATCGCTCCATCTCCCCGAGCCCACGCCCCCCCCCCCCCCCCCGGGTGTGCTCCGCTCCGAACCCGCAACTCCGTCACCGGTCTTGACTGCCGGCCATTGCCCCCTCTCGTCGTCAGGGGTACTGCCTTGAGCCCGCTCACGTTTCCCCCACACCTGTACCGTCACTACCCCTGTGCACGCTCTCTAATCCACCCCGCTCCTCCTTTCATCTCCCATGGGCAAGCGAGCATTCCCTCGCGCTTCTTTGCGGACTGTGCAGCTTTAACAAATAAAGTCTTCACGCCCGTGTTTCTGAAACCTTGTGTTAATTGCAGGTAGTACACACTCACTGCCCGCCTTCATCAAGTTCAGGACGAGTTCATCTCGGAAACTAGAACTCCGCATTTCATTCGCGGCGCTGTACGGCCCTGATCATCGCGACAACAAGTTTCCACGAGGAAACAACTTATTTATTGATGTACTTACCGAGAGAGGGCCGGATGCAAAAAACAACATACGACGTGGAAATAAAGCACGCAGGTACGTACTTACACACGCACGAACGCACGCGCGCTCGCAACAGCGTAACAGAGTGGCTCTTTGTCTCCCAACGGGCGACCCACACAGCCCTCCCCAACCTCCCGCGCCTCGCTCGCTCGAACGCGCACGCACGCACAAACTCGCAGAAGACGCTTGGGAAGTGCTCGCTAAGTCATTATGCTTTGCGAATGTACGTCACACTTTGAGCGAAGGCTCTCGCTGTTGTGGCTTAGATCTGGGCTGGGCTCTCGTCCAGCCGTCCGATTGTTTGAGATTTTAGTTTGTGCCCAGATCACACGGCCTTGTGCATCGGCCTCTCTCCTCCCGAACCCCACCCGCCGGGCCATCCAAAACGAGATCCCAGGCCAGCATTCATTGCCCCCCCATTGGCAAGAGCCCGCTGAGAAAGAAGAACGTCGTTGAGTGTGCGACTTTTTGCAAACAGTTTTTTTGTTGTTGTTCCGTCGCTGCTCGGATTTTTTTGGGGGCGAGTCGTTAGCAGCGCTCGATTGGTTTCGCAGCTGCGAGCTTTGGAGCACGCGCGATCGGTGAATGGGAATGTTTCTTTTACATATTACAATAATAATAACGATGATGATGGATCCGCGCGAGACACGACGCAAATGTAACCACGACGACGACGCGAGGCGGGCGCGTTAACCTCCCTGGCGCTCGGATCACGAGCAGCTTTGCCCCACTCGCGTTTTGGCGAAGAACTTCTTCCCGAGTGTGTAATGTTGACGCGAGTAATAGCGTGCAAGTTAATAATAAAACACTGCCCCAATTAGTCAACTTTTAATTGCTGCCGAAATAATAAGTAAATGAAAATCCACCGAGACAAGTATAAATCTGCCTCTGCCAAAATCTAACTTGTCTAAAGTGACTTATTGTCCTGAGTGGAGATGTTCTGGTTGGAGATGTTCTGAGTGGAGATGTTCTG
>CM025670.2:8544329-8561879 GCA_014621495.2 Entosphenus tridentatus | reverse complement strand
TCGGCCGAACGCGGAGTCCCCGGCGGGCAGCTCGGAATCGGCGGTCTCGGCGGCAGCGGCGGTGGCCATCGTCGTCCTGGTGTCGAAGCCGTTACCCAGCTCCAGTTTCGGAACTCAAGCTGGCATCCCTGCCCTGCGCGATGAGCGACGTGACCATTATTTGCTCCAGACCAGAGCTTGACTTTCTCACGGAATGTTGATTTCGTGGACTGTAATTGGTGGCGCGTGACTCGCAGGAGCCGCGACGAGTATGGTGCATGTGGTGAGTGAGTGTGTGGGGGACGGGGGGTAGAAATACTGTTAGAGGGTGGCCAATGTAGGCTGGAGTCGGGATACGTGACATGCGGCCACGGCTGTAGCAGGCGGCATACTGGACGTGGTGTGCCGGGGTGCAGCGAGTGACCAGATGGCAGCTGGAGAACGAGAGGCTCTCATGGGCTCAAAGTGCGATGTCCTTGCACTTTTGCTCACGTCGAAGAAACTGCTTATGATTTGTTATTAAAACATCTGATGCTTTTGTTTTTCCTCCGGGTGTTAGGGGGTGGTGGAGCATTATTTGCGCGTTTTTCCCTGTGATTCAAACTTTTTGGCTTCGTGTAGATTTTAATAATAAAACAAACTTGGATGTTATATTTATGTGTTAAAGGAACTTGTGCCAACGTATTCACCACTGCAAATTGTAACTTAAACACCAAGACAAAGATCCCACCCCCACCGCCCTCACCCTGTGCAGCTATTGACAGACCTCTGGGGCAAGTGCTGTTAGCGAGGGCCTATTAAGGCTGGCACGGCACAGGTTTGGCCGTCTTTGTTTCCCCAGTACTGATGCTTGCAGGTTGTCATTTAAGGCTGAGTTGACCTAGGGTAGGCACCAGAATCGATTCGAATACTCGCCACTGGTGGTTAACCACAGCCGGTAATCGAACTCAGGTCGCCGATTTTTCAGTGCCACCACGCCACCACTACCAAACTTAACGGTGCACACCACAGACACACGGAGACGCACACAGATGCATTACCACAACTGTGCGGGGGGAGAGGGGGGCAGTAGTGCAGTGGTCGGTGGTCAGGGCACCGAGTTCGGTCCAGTGGTGAGGAGGCATCTCAACCACTCCTCGGCCTGTGAGTAAACTAGATTCTCATGTGGGTGACACAATTCGTCATCGGAAGATTGTCCTGGCCCTGCCATGGGAAGGTATAACTTCCACCACTGGCCCAGGATCTCCAACGGGAATGAACGCTGACCTAACGATGCGGGAGGGCCATCCATGGGGCGGGGTGCGGGGCCCGGGGCAAACCCCCCCGTGTGAGCCCCCCCCCCCCCAACACCTTCAAACTAAACATCTGACGGCGTGACATCGAAACGCAGGGCCCCCCAAAGTGCGGGCCCCCCCCAAAGCGTGGGGCCCCCCCAAAGCGCAGGAGGCCCCCCCAAAGCGGGAGAGGCCCCTGACCAGATGAAAGTGCGAGATATTGCTGTACACTCGGCGTGCCGCCCCCCCCAGCTCCCCGCTCCCCACCACCCTCACTCAGGACCCCAGCTAAATAAAGTACGGCTTAGTGCTCTTCTTCTGCTAAGTAAACGATTATCTCTGACTGTCCACACAGACATTAAACCCCTCTGGCATTATCCACTATTCTATTCAGTGGCGTAGGACTCTGGTAATTACTAGTACAAATGTTATTCATTTTCTCCAGAAAATCCTCACCGCGAGTCTCACGACTCTCTTTTCAGGAGAGATCCTGCTACGATTGGGATGTATGGCCAACTCCATTGCCCAATTGTTTGGCTTCACGCGGAAGAAGACTGGAGTACCCAAATGAAACCCACGCATGTAATAATCATCATCATATTATAATCGTGGTCATTTCAACTTGTAACGCGCCAATCGCCGCCACCGCGTCTGCTTGCTTGCGGAGTGACAGAACGACGCGGAGACGCGAGGAGGAGCCACAGTCGAGTAGAAAGGCGGCGGCAGCAGCAGCAGCAGGGGCCAGGCACACAGCCGGCGCCAAATTCTCCCCCCAAGCTCTGCGGTCCTCCATGTATGAAGGGTGTTATCGGCCAACTCACGAGGAAGCTAAGGAAACCAGAGCACCCGGAGAAAATCCAACAGTGCAAGGGGGCAACGCTCTATCCCATATACGCATTGAACTGGTGAGGTCCAGATTTGTTGTACCGGCTTCTCCTGGCAAGCCAGGGTATGAAACCTTGACGCCCACGGGAAGGTTTCACAACGTTCGTGCGATCCACCAACCCTCGCCTCCACAGTGCAGGATTACGGGCGTGTGTAGCCGCCACCACCACCGCCGCACACACAGATGGATTCCACTGCCGTTACTAAGATGTCCTGGCCATCTCGCCGGCCAGGCCTACAACACCGGGAATGTGCCAGATCTTGTCAGCTTTTGTAAGCCAAAGCCCAGTGCAGATGGAGCGACAAAATGAGCTCGTGAGCAGGAGATGGATTAATTGGTACATCGGGTGATCACGAGGGATGGTGACGACTTGCGGAGGCCTTCACCCAGCAGTGGATAGATCACGGCTGACGACAAAGGTGGGCGTGCGTGCGTACGTTAATTTGCGAGTTTGCGCATACGCGTGAGAGTACGTGTATGTTAGATGTAAGGGAAACGTCCGAGACATTTCTGAAAATAAGCTTTGCCGCAAAACCTTGGTAAGCCACAAAATGCCCATGGTTTAAGGGGAATTTTGTGGCGTAAAATACGTTACCTTTAAATATATAAGCGGGATATCAAGTTTTTTTTACAGGACGCACCTCACTTGCGGGTTTTAAAGGCGCCACAAGTGTGCATGCGCATGTGTGTGTGTCTATAAAACACAGCAAGTTGGCACAGTAGGGGGCACAGGTAGTGCATCGCCCACTCATCTCAGTCAGTCGACCTGTGGCACCTGGGTCTGCCCCGTGACCTGCCAGCGGGCGTTCGACACTTCACGTGGCCTCAACGTGCACATGGCCTGGCACAGGCGCCGTGGTGACGTCACCGCCACTTAGTGGCGAATCGCCATTGTTGTTGTTGTCTCTGTATTCATAGGTGCTCGCCACGAGCATCTGGCTCAACGGTGTGTATGGTTATACGAGAGAGAACTTTGTGGTGGTGGTGGTATCGTTGCATAAAGGGTAGCGGTTGCACGGCGATTCGTTGAAGCGTGCCGTCGTCTCAGCGGATGCGGGTCTCTCAGTCACGCACATCGCAGCAACAGCGGCTAACCGGGGTAAGCCCTGAAGTCACGGTGCCCAACCACCACTGTCCAGCTGATGGTTTTACTTGCAGGCGGCCCCCGCCTGTGATGGGACGGGGCCCTCGAGTGTAGCGGGTTGATTTGTCCCGGTCACCGACGGCCGCACGAAACAACCATCGCGGCAAAACAGCGTTGGTTCGGCGACGTAATCAGGCAACGATCCGGGTGCGAGGATTAAAATATCAGTTCGACCGCCGTGCGAACAACCTCACTTTCATATGCAGAGCGAATGGGAGAGTGGTGCCCTCTTACTGTGTGTGTGTGTGGGCCAGAGGTCACTCGAAAGGGAATCTCAGAGGTAGCTCCGCGGTGTCCGCTTCCGTGGGCCGTCCTCCAACACGGAGGAGGCCTTGCACTGGCCCTGCGATAGATCCCGGAGGTTGCTTTGCCTCACGGAGCGATGCCGATGGCACAATCGGCGATAACGTTGGGGGAGAAACCGCACGCAAGGTATCCACATCAATGACAAGTGGTGCGTGGTGAGTGGTGTGTTAAGCTGAGCCTAGGCTTTCCCGCAGTCGACGGTGTGGGTGGGTGAACGACAGCAAGTGTGGTCGATCAACCGAGGCGGGACCGCGGTGCTGCTGCCGCTTGCAGCGCCAGCGCGAATGTGTGGTCACTCGGGGAATGTTCTGGCACAGTTTGCAAGGTTAAGCGGAGAGCTTTCTCTGATCTCCTGCGGGGGCGTGTCCCAGTGTTTGCGATCGCGTGTTTACCCACTCGTCCGCGAGGTTTGTCCGTCCTGTTGTTCGTTTCTGTTTCTCTTGTTTGCGTGCGAGGTTTCTCCGTTGTTATCTACGCTTGGGCGCGTGTGTGCTCGCGTGGGTATGTGCGTGTGTTTACATGTGTGCGTGCGTGTGTGTTTGTTGGTTATGTGTGTGTGTGAATATGTGACAGTGGCGAATATTTTAACCGGTCCAGGGCCTCCCCCCCCCCTAGGTCGACTCGGCCTCAAATAATAACCTAATGCGGTGTGTAAAAATATCAGCGCTGTGGGGAGACAAAGGCGGCCGGGCGTGGCACTGGCCTTCTCCTCTAGTCTGTTGAGGGGGATTCTTTGTCCGCGTGTTTGTTTGTGCTCGTTTTCTTTATCGTCTTCATTGCAAAAGAAATCCGCGCAGCCAGGCATCTGTGTGCCAATCTACCAAAATAGCCGTGAATGCAATTTACAAGTGGTATTTTTATACCGGTAAGCATGAAAATTAACATCGTTCTGTTTTGCTCGTTTTCTTTTTTACCTTCTCGCACCGGGCTTGGCAACCCAGAGGTCGCCGGTTCGAGTCCACCTCCTGGCACCGCATTAGAAACAATGGGACAAGATTCTTCAACAGGTCACGTCTGGCCCAGCCTACTTGGAAGAGCAGGCCAAATACCTTAAGATGGGCTCTCTAGAGCACCGTCGAGTGGAGGCCTTTTCGTCAACAGTGGCGTTGAGCGAGCACTTGCGGGGCTGCGCCTTTGCCCTCTTTACTGCCCATACCTCCCATACAAGGGCGGCGCTGTTCCACCTCCATGAATTCTCAGCGAACTTGACGTAGACTCCGTCGCGTAGGGTTTCTCGGCCGCTCGTTCTCCCGAGCGCGCGGCCTTGCGGGGCGGCCCGCGGCGTCGAGCATTTCTCGTATCGACGTTTGCCACGCACCGCCGCGGGCATCTTTGAGGAGTTGCGGGACAATCGACTCACCCCCCCCCACTCCCCCGGACCTTCCCCATGAATGTACCAGAGCGGGTTTTTTTTTAACTCGTGGGAAAAAAAACACACCTGGACTTTATAAAGATAGGATGTCGCTAACTAACGACGGACTTTCCGGGAGGGTTGGTGGCGAGTGAGAGAAAGCTCAGCTGGGTCCAGCCGACCAATCGCAACGGCTGATATTGTGGATACACCAAGGGCAAGGTTGTTTTTTATGACCAGGTGCAGTGAGCAGCCCACTGAGAAGACCTGGGAAATAATGCAAGTGGCACGAGTAGAAGTGCGTGCGCGTGCACCCTCGTGAGCCTGGACTCGCACAGAGACCCACAGCTTCAAATAGAGAAACGTACATTCGCCTCGAGGATATATAGACTCATGGAAAGACCCACAGACTCTCACAAAGGCCCACAGCTTCACACAGAGAACCGTAAGTTCCCGTAGACCGCCGTAGACTCACACGGGGATACAGAGACTCGTGCGGAGAGAAGTACACTTACGCAGAGTACCCGTCGATTCACATGTAGACACACAGACCCATCCATGTTTGCAAGCACAAACACACATACGTGCACGGATGTGTGCCTTCGTACAAGGGAAAGCTCACGATGCATTTTCCTCTGGGCTCTGTCCAATGAGACAAGCGAGATGTGCGTGCGTGTCTGTGTTGGCACGTACCTCCGATATTCTGCAGGGTGATCGCGCACCCGGCAGCCACTTTGCCTGGAGTTTTAAACGCCCCGTATCCCAGCTGCTCGTACGCACGGATACCTGCACGCCAGCGGCACAGGAGACAGAACTCTCTTCTTCTCCCATCTCTCTGCCCAGCGCACCACCCAGCGCACCAACCCCACCACACTACCCAACACACCACTCAGCACACCACCCAGCACACCACCCTCACCACCCAGCGCACCAACCGCACCACACCACCCAGCACACCACTCAGCACACCACCCAGCATACCACCCTCACCACACAGCGCACCACCCACACCACACCACCCATTACCGCACCACCGCACCACTCAGCGCACCACCCAGCACACCACCACCACCCTCCCCCCACCTCCTACCGCCACGCGCTGGGCCCCCTAGACACTCGCTCAGAATCGACCGCGCATAGGGGAGAGCTCGCGTCTGGAAACATCCACAGCGTTTCAACGTCTTCTTCTTCTTTAGCCGTCCTAATCCTGTGCGGGAGGGCGCGTGAGCGCGATCCACTGCGGCCCATTTTGGTGAGAACGTTTTGTGCTTCGTCCACGGTTTGACCCAGACGGCGCTGTCGGCGGGCGCAGCGCCGAGACCAAGCGCCCGTTCCGGATGTCTCGCAGAGGCGGCGCCCACCCTCCCGTGATAGAGGAAGTGGACATCGCTGAAGTGGACTTCACAGAGCTACCTCTGAGATCCCTTCAAGTGAGCTCTTGTCCGCGCAGAACCGGGCAGTTCTCTGGCAACGTTTCACCAGCATTTCCCATTGGTATCACAATGCTGGCAGGATAAAATCCATTGCATCTGTTTGCATATTAAAAAGTATTTATGAATATACCTTTGATATTGTGACAATTTGCGGTTCGGCTCACACAAAAGGGGCAGAAAAACAATGGCAGCGAAAATCAACAGAGAGGGAGGTGCGCCATGAACACAGCCGGCCAAACACCCAGTTCCCACGTTTGTCAAACACACGCAGTGTGTGCGCGTGTGCGTGACAGCGATTGCAATCGTATTAGCAGCCGTGTGAAAGCCTCACTGCTCTGTACGATCCCACAAAAACACAAAGACCTCCCGTGTAGCCGTAACAGAATTGTTCTGGGCAAGTGCTGTTGGCGAGCAGAGCACCTATGGAGGTGGGAAAGACGCACGATGAGGCGGTGTGTGGCCAGCACCACGCCCGGCCGTCTTTGTCTGCCCAGTGCTGATGATTTACACACAGCACCAGGTTCTCGTTTTAGGCCGAGTCAACCTAGAGGAGGCCCAGGACCGGTTCAGACAATCGTCACTGGTGTTGGCCGTGAGACGGGAATTGAACTCGGGTCGCCGGGTTCATAGCGCAGAGCCCTAACCGCTAGACCACCACTCCGCACTCTAATACAATCATTCTATATCTTGCACTCACACACTGAACCCACACACACACATACACACACAGTGCATTGTCGCATATCTGAAGTGTAATGTTCTTTCATTTCTGCCATGCCAACTACACAAAACTGCAGTTGTAAAAGCCTTCCTATGATAATCCCACAATTCTCCGGGGCAACACTTACCCACAATTCCTGCTGTTTTCAGAAGCAGGTGGATGGAATAAACAGACAGCAGGGCAACGGATACGAGCAGCAGCCTGCGAACAAAAACAAGCAAACAACATTTTAAACATTTAACGGTAAAAAAGGCCCCACTATTATGATGACCAAGCATATACGGTGCAACGTCGCACACACGACCGCCACATATCCCCGTCCTGACCGATTAACCGCCCACAACCTGTGCAGAATTGGCACAACGGTGTAAGTGTCGACGTGTGTAGATGCTCACAAATCCGGCTTTTCAACACGGCACTAATGTGCTCTTATTCTGGCGTGGGTTTGCCGAACGCTGACGCACAGTCAAGTCCCCAACGTTCAAAGCGACGTGCGCTTTGTTTTCGCCTCGTGTGCACGTGGCACGGCTGTCACCTTCCACACATGTTCACATATTTGGCTTCTTCACGAATCCGCCTATAACCCCAGTGTCCCATTGAGTAGGATACGCGACGTTGGACTATTTGTGCGCTTAGACCTCCGAAGAAACGACTCACAAACGTGATACAATTCACGTATGTATATATATTTTTTATCCCATGAATATAAGGCACCAAAATAACTTTACGCTTCACGGGTAGGTCATGCCACCTCAGCAACTCGTATTACCCTGATGCACTTAAGTGTATAACGGTGAGCTATTTTTAATATCCCCAGGACTTGTCACTTCCAATGACAATGGGTGTCCGTATCAACAGAGCGATGTAAATGCGCCACCCGTCGCGACCTCACAGGCACCCTGAGGACAAAGCCACCACAGGATGCTGACCAACAGGAGTACGCGGGCGTGACACTGAAACACCATGGGCAGTGATTTCCGGCAGAATTGATGATCCTGAAATTAATAGTAAATATACGAACCAGACAAACAACAGCAACATTCAATTAGCCAATCCATTGGCAGGTCATGCGGGGTGGGCCAAAGTGTGGGTGCTCGCACCTCTTCCATGAGGTCGGGCCAGCGTAGGCCACCAGGCCAAAAGTACTCTCGACAAGGGCCCTCTAGAGCCCCCTCTGGCAGTGGCGCGAACAAAAAAACTGCAGGGCTGCACCTTTACCTTCTACTTATTCGAATACTGCCACAAATATTTATACTGTATTTCTATTTAATAATAACACATTTGCCCATTACCCAATCAATCTGAAGCCTGGTTAGTAGCAAGTGCGCAGGAGCCTGGCAAGTACTGGGATTGGTGACCAGGAACCCGATTAGTACTGGGATTGGTGACCAGGCAGAGCTTGCCAGCTATTGTAGGCGAGGGCCTGCAAGGGAACCAGGCCACGGCAGTGTTCAGTGTAACCTCCTCCTGTAGGCTTGCTGTGTTTTCTCTGGGCACTTGGGGTTTTCTCCCCACATGAAGTCAAACAAAGGACGAATGGAACCAGCCAATCATCCCAACCGCAGGGCCCTCTTGAAAAAAAGAGTTATCGAGACTCGGTGAGGGCTGTCTGGGGCGGATGTATAATTAATTAGCGTTGCAGTTATTTTAATGAACATCTAATTCCTTCATCACCTCTCATGTGAGGCATCAACCCTCGGCAAATTAATAATTTTCGCTCTCCGCCTCGTTTTTAGCCTTCTGAACAAACGGACGTTTATTCCAGCGCGGCGTTATTCGTTTTTCCGCTGCGCTCTATCTAATCGCTCAGTAAATAAATTAATAAAAAGTAATCAACCTTGCCCAGCACAGAAATCCGCTCGTGGCCAAGCAGCACAAACTGGAACTGTGCGCGCCGCAAGCGGCGCACCGCTCAAAACCAAGTGGGTCCCCGTTTCACAAAGGGCGAGGTGGGCGAGTTAAGTGGCGGAGCTGCCGAGTGTGCAGGCGGTGGGCCGGGCCCCCGAAAGGCGGAGGGGGGGGGGCCCAAGCGCCGGGCTCTGGCAGGAGTGGGGGGGGGCAGGGAGCAGGGGGAGGAATTGGAGAGGGGCCCCCATTTCATTCCGTGCACCGAGGCGCAATGCCAACCACGCCGCGAAGCCGCTGGGCGGGTTGTTATTTGTGCGGAACGGGTGCATTATTTAAAAATAAATATAACGTGTTTCCACAGTTAGTCGACATCTAGCCAGAGATTTGGCCAATGTGGAAAAAAAAAGTACCCTCTAGAATTCTCTCTTAGCAGTGGCATGAAACAAGCACTTTTAGGGCTGCACCTTGACCTTGTAGAGTGGGTTCAGGAGAACATCATCCAAGTTACGTAAGGAGTGCAAAGAGTTACAGGTTAGCATCAACCACTGGCTCTCGATGGGTGAGGCATGGGGGGGGGGGGAGGGGGGCCAGGGGTCGGGGTCGCAGACATTGAGGTCAAAAACCAACGTTGCATGAAAGGTTACAGAGAAGTGTCTGCTGCTGCTGCTGCTGCTGGCTCCACTTGTCATGTCACATCCAAAACGATTCTCTGAGATTGCTTTTCGCACCCCCGAGTCGACACTGATGAGGACCAGGGTGGAAGAGGCGACAGGGCGAGGCCGGCCGCAGTGGGGTCGTGCCAGCTGCTCCTGTTGCTATGGTCCTGGCGACCTGGGTTCAATCCCTGGCCGTGCAAATCACCAGTGGCAAGAGGAATATGGGAATGGGCAGGGGCTGTCTTGGATTATAATTAGTAAAAATAATTCACAATCCACTGCTAAGATGAAGGCCCCCCCCTATTGCATTGAAGAGCTGACCATGCCCTGCCAGTCATAAGAGGTTGTTGTTGTTGTTGATAATTGGGTTTTTACCCTTCTATCTGGCAACAAAACTGACACCTTTTTTACAAGGAGTCATGTTTGCATAGACCACAATACCTGCAGTCATAATGCAAACAAAAAACACAACTCTGATAATGTACACTGTCCTTGAAGTTCATTGGTCCACACCCGTCATCTGGTCCAACCCATGTGAGACAAGGCTCTAAGGAAAGCTGTCTCGGGTGTGGACCAATGAACTTCAAGGACAGTGCACATTATCAGAGTTGTGTTTTTTGTTTGCATTATGACTGCAGGTATTGTGGTCTATGCAAACATGACTCCTTGTAAAAAAAAAAGGTGTCAGTTTTGTTGCCAGATAGAAGGGTAAAAACCCTATTATCATATTTTTTACTGGCAAATGAGGTTCCAATGGTGTTATTGTTGTTTTCACCACGCTGGGCAGCGAGAGTTTGGTGATAGGAGGTGCCCGGGATCAGTCCAGAAATGACTCGCTACCGACGTTAGCCTTGGCGGGTGCAGAGCGCAGTGCGTGAACCGCTGCGCGGCTGCTCCACCTCCTTTGAATGAACTCAGCCTCACATGTTCAAATGTCAAGTCTACTTTGTTGTATCAGGTGAGAACCCAAGAGACCAGGATTGCCTGGTACCTGCCCGTGGGTCTGTGTACAAGGGAGAAAAAGACAGCTGGGCATGTGTGTGGTGTCACTCACACCGCTCCCTCGTGTGCGGTCATCACCATGCCGTGGTCAATCCACTGCTGGATGAAGGGATGAAGGCCTTCGCAGGTGGCTGCCATCTCTCACGATCCCGCGATTTAATAATAATCCACGACGCATTTGCGCGCGAGCCGAGTCTGAAATCGATTCCGCCTCCCTGGTGGAGCCTGCACCGAGATGCGCGCACAGCGCGTGCTCTGCCGCCTTAATAGGCCACTCGCTAAAAACTTCGCAAAATGGCCCATCGGTTCATGAATGGGGAATCTTTGTCTTTGCCCGTGGAAACACGGCACGAGTTGACCGAATAAATGGAAGCAAATGTTTGAAACTCGCGTATGCGCACAGTCGCGGCTACTGCCTGGCAGAGATGTGCATACACGCACTGGCAAGCTGCCTACAGCAATGTTTCTACTTCTTTGTCAGGGAATTCTGATAATATTTGTGCTTGTGCAGCGTGTAAAATATTTTGTCGTTTTCGCACAAAGTCCACTGCCTGCAATAGCCAGGCCCTGCGTGTAAAATCGCTGAAAAAAACGTACAGGGTGTGCGAAGGGGTCTTAATGCGAGTCTTTGTTTGAATTCTTTGGGTCTTTCGGTAAAGCCACATAGATAGAAAAATAATAAAAATATCACGACGATTCGATCGCAACACAAGCAATCGTGTCACTTTGTGGAGCACGGGCCCAAACACGCCAGAGAGCGGGCCAGCAACAAACAGCACTGCCAAAGATGTGATAGAGACGTTTCATTGAATTCAGCCAGTTTGTAAGAACTTGCAAAAGGAGGCAATGGGAGTGAAATCTCATGGTGAGCGATGCAAGGGAAGAAGCAGTGTGGTGAGTGGGTGAGTTTGTGAGTGAATGGGTGAGCGAGTGGGTGGGTGAGTGAGTAGGTGAGTGAGTGGGTGGGTGAGCGAGTGGGTGAGCGAGTGGGTGGGTGGGTGGTTGAGTGAGAAGGTGAGTGAGTGGGTGGGTGAGTGAGTGAGTGGGTGGGTGAGTGGGTGGGTGAGCAAGTGGGTGGGCGAGTGGGTGGGTGAGTGAGTAGGTGAGTGAGTGGGGGAGTGAGTGGGTGGGTGAGCAAGTGGGTGGGCGAGTGTATGAGTGGGTGGGTGGGTGGGTGAGCGAGTGGGTGAACGAGTGGGTAGGTAGGTGGTTGAGCGAGTAGGTGAGTGAGTGGGTGGGTGGGTGAGTGAGTGGGTGGGTGAGTGAGTGGGTGGGTGGCTGAGCAAGTGGGTGGGCGAGTGTATGAGTGGGTGGGTGAGCGAGTGGGTGAGCGAGTGGGTGGGTAGGTGGTTGAGCGAGTAGGTGAGTGAGTGGGTGGGTGGGTGAGTGAGTGAGTGGGTGGGTGAGTGGGTGGGTGGCTGAGCAAGTGGGTGGGCGAGTGTATGAGTGAGTGGGTGGGTGAGCGAGTGGGCGAGCGGGTGGCGAATGGATGAGTGAATTAGTGAGTTGTTGTGATGTGCAGTGAGGTGGTTGTGACGATGGATGACATGAGCTAGTCAGCGTCTGGCAGAGATCGAGTCCTCAACATTGCTGGAGGAATCAACGAGTAACGTTCGCGGGCACAGTAACATACGGTTGGCTAGGTAGGTTGTGAAAGAAGTCCAACATATATACATACGACTGACCATCAGTTAATGAGTAAAAAACACTGAGCGAATCGCCCAGTTCTGGATCACCAATCACCCCGACTACGTGACGTTGAGTTCATTCCGGTGCGGCAGTGCAGCACCAGCTGAGTGCTCCAAGCCAGATAAGATTCCGACTTTGGCCGTACTTGTGCTTTGTGGAGGAGTAATAATACTGCAGAGGTGAAGACAAACTGTGCACCGTTGTTTGGTTTGTTTAACGTTCTTTTATTATTATTCAGTGACGCGGCGAAGATACAAACGCCCCGTGTACTCTGCCCGACCGCCGTCCCTCTCCATTCACAAAACACACGGCGGCCAGCGGCCGGCACTTGAGATCGGGTTTTAAATATTTAACGGCTGTCGGAGGATGGGAGCCTAGACAACCCAGACACGCTGCACTCCTGCTGCAGCCGCGCAGTAGAACATTTACTGCCAAGCAAATCAATCTCTGAAACCTACGATTATACCTTATAAATGTGTTGTTAAACACGCCACCACCGGATACAGTCAATTGGTAAGGTTCATCACGTAAAAAAACATGCCAAAATCTATTTAGTCCCAGTTTTCTTCTTAGAAATTGAAAAACCGAACCGTGAATTTTGTTTAAAAGGTATTTCCTCTTCTCGCACTGCTTTATGGGTAAACATGAGGGTTGCCGCTGTACGGCGGACACTGCGAGACGCATTTATAGACACACGATGTAACAAAAAACACACACACACAACTCAACACATCCGTCAATAACACTGTGGCCTTAAAAGGATACATATATAATGGGTGACATTTGGGGCACGGGCTCTTCTTCATCGCACATGCATGAGGGCCAGTGACCTTTACCTATTATATATTTTTTCTTCCTTCTAAAGCCACTGTGTTGTTATTGACGAATGTGTGTTGAGTTGTCCTTGTTAACCGTGCTTGTTCACCGTTTCCAACGCAGCAGCAGTAACAACATCACACAATAATTTACCCAAACAATAAAAGTTCCCGGGAAATCGTATCATCATATAGTGATGATGCTTGCATGTCTTAATAACTGACATGAGAAAAGAATAACGGACACCTATTTACCAAAAGCGGTGTGGTTAAAACGTTTTGCGAAGTAATTGACAGCATTGTGGTTACAAGACGCCATCGTTTCTGGCTGCACGCGCGCGATAAGCTGTCGTAGATGACAACGTTGCAACGATTAGAAGACTTACGGCGGGGACGTGTGTTGGGTAACGCGCAGTTGCAGAACTTTGGAGAAATATTTAAATCGTACTTCAAGTACGGGAACGTACAAGGAGGGGGGCGAGACGATTCATCGTCCCGCTCGTGACATTTAACATCGTACAGTATCGCATCGCCGTCAACCACGGTTAATACCAAGTCACGTCACCCGACGCTGAACGACGAATCCCGCCGTAGGCAGGACGAGAGAGATTATCCCACTGATTTGGTGACGGGCGTTTTTTTGTGGCTCGGCGAGCAACGGCCGCCCGCCGTGTACCCGGGTTTTCTTGGGCGCTGCCGCGACTCCTCTAAGCCTAAAAAACACCAAACGTCACGGAAACGTGGCCCTTTGAAAATCGGCCCAAACGGACGTCACGTGGCCTCCGAGCGAGTCGGGCACCTCGCCAGGCGTCATCGGGTCAAAAGATTTTTTTCAATCGGCGGTGGAGATTGTGAACTAACGATGCTCTTGTCAAGTGGTATTGTTGTGGTTTTTCTGCTACACCAACTTGTCACAAAGGACTTTTAAATTCAACAATCCGTTTCTCGCTCTCTCTCGCTTGAATGCTGGCGGAAACGAGGGCCCCCTCGATGCTTTGCTGACAAAATCTCAGTCCAATAGTAAATTAACATTCCTGCTTTGACCGGCACCTTAATCTAACCCCCCGGCGGGGCCTGGGCCCTTCTTCCCACAAAAACACACAGCCGCTATTTTTTACTGCAATTAAAGATGAAGCGTGAGAGGCCCACGCCTATACGCGCTGCAGAGATCGCTCGACCAACGTCGTTGAGAGTAACCCTCACAATTAAAAGTCGATCAAATGAGAACAAAGGAAATCAACTGAAGTGCCCCCCAGGGCGAACAGATCTCTCTCAAATTATTTAATGCAGCAAAAAAAAGGCTCAATATTAGGTCAGCCTTTAAACGTTACACACAACTCGTACTTAACGCAATTAAATGTGGGACCTCCTTTGCCAGTACCAAAATATGAGAATAGGTTTTCCCCTTTTTTATGGCAACAAAACAGGTGTTAAGATGTTTAAACACCAAACCAAAATCTTTTACAAGGAATCATGTCTGCATTAACCAGAATGCAAACAATAAACATACTCTGATAGCATATACATTGTCTTCGAAACTGATTGGTCTACACCAGAGACAGCTTTCTTTAGAGCCTCGTCTCAAAACGGTGTTAGACCAGAGGATGCCAAGAGGTGTACAGCACAAAGACAATGCCACTATCTGAGTAATGAGGGCTCGGGGTGAGCAACTACAACTGTTTTGTTTCCAGAAAAAAGGGGAAAACCTATTTTCGCAATTAAATGTATTTGGTAACCACCAGCACTTGCAGAGATGAACCGTTTAATTTGGTGTTGCAAATGGATTTTTCAATATATATGTAAATTACAGCACTCTGTCGTTAATCCAATGATAGTTGAAGGCTGCCCCACGGGTGCCTTGTTGGTCACCGGGGGGTTGTTTGACCATACTTCACCACGCTGGTCTGCGCACGCTGGTGAAAAGAAGGTGGGTGTGAGGTGTGATGGCTACGACTGAAATCATTGAGCCACCGACGCTTAGCCGCTGGTCGGCAATCGAACTCGGCTAACCGGCGCCTCACCTCAGGACTCGCGACACGGAGCGAGGCGGGCGGGCGACAGTTGGAATGGCGGTGGGGAACGTGTCTCGCTAGAAACGCGCAAAAAAACATCTCCTGGCCCTTTGGGTTTTCGTGGCTGGACGAGGGCCTCGGCCATGCCCCTTGCAGGTTACTCGGACCGTACCTCCTCACGCTGGTCAACGAGGGGGTGGCGAAGGCCGGGGAGCGCGTAAAGGTGCCGAGCGGAGTATTGTAACAACGATGCACTGCCCACTGACGTCTAACTCCACAAACAAGGGACGGCTTTACTTACGCACCGCGCCCACGTTACTCGTTTTAACGTCGACCCCACCGAGCTATATAGCTCTTTTTGCAGAAGAGACCTGGCCACAAATGATCGCCCAACGAGGTTGCTTGTAACGCGGAAATGTATAGCAGCCAAATACAGTACTCTAAATAACACGTGTTTCTGAATGCGTGTAAACATGAGCACTGGGTCAGGACAAAGGCAACCACCAAGCGTACTGCCTCCTCGACCTTCTAGGTCCGTGCTGATCATAACAGGCGCTCGCTAACAGCACCTACCTGCCCCAGGCGTCTTAAAAACAGCGATGCGGGGAATTCTATTCTCTGCGTGTGTGCGTGTTTTGTGCGTGAAAACACAACGCAGTGGCTTTGATCCTCAACAAATAGATGCCAGGCCACCTGGCAAAGGTGCAGCTAAGGTGCGCACATAACACGAGCATCGTGCAGAACGTGAATACATTTCTCAAAACTTTGGTCCAGATGACCGAGAGACCAGAAACGTGCCCCCCGATGTCGTCAGATTTCAAGAGCGCTGGGCATTGGCGGAGCCAGGATTTTCAGGTAGAGGGGGCAACACCTCCAGCAATGAAAAATGATAGGAGTTGTTAGTAAGTAAGGAGTTGTTAGTGAGTAAGGAGTTGTTAGTAAGTAAGGAGTTGTTAGTGAGTAAGGAGGTGTGCGGCGATGGTGCAGCCATCGATCGAGGGTCGAATTCGAACCGCGTCGTGTGATCGGCATCGCGCTCGCTGAAGGTGAATGCCTTCAGGGAAGTCGTGTACCGTATACACAACTGCGCACAATTCTGAGTCACTTATAACTGCTTTGCCGTTACTTATTGCCAATAATGGACTCAGACTATTGTCCTATCATCTCATAGAGTCCCTGGCACGTAATAATATGCTACACAGTGGTAGTGGGGGTCGCAAAATGCCGATTTATTACTAATAAACCCCAATGATCCGATCGAAATTATGGGGCACGTGCCGCCCCACACCCAGCCAGTGCGGGCGCTGAGCGGAGCTGAGCGGAGTTGAGGCCGGATGGCGCTCGGATGGGCGTCCACCACGAAAGGCCGCATCGCCATGGGAGCTGGCGGCTGGGTCTGCGTTTCGCGCTCAGCGGGGAGCCAGTGCAGCGAAAGGCAGCACGGAGCTGCACTCGCAAGCTCGCAACGTCCATTAATGCTCGACGCCAAATCCCCAGCGCCGACCAGCGTGGTGAAGTACGGTCTAATAACTGCCCCGACGTGCGCGGAAGGGCCCTCTCTCGTCGTAAGGCCATGTAGACACGCAGGGGCCCCGTGACTGCAAACTGCCACTGCTGTTCGCGCTCAATGTTTCCATTTTTCATGCCAGAACGGGAGCCAACGTTCTTACGTTTTAGCGCAGAAACGTTTAAAAAAAAATCGGGGAGAAGGATTAAAAAAATTCAAGGTTCAAATTCCGTCTCATCTACTTCCTGGCCCGTTCATGTAAACGTGGCATGAAAAGTTTCTAGCTACTCGCGTGGGTAACATTTGGAAGTAAATAAATAAAACGGGCAACTTGACCCAACTTGACCCTGAATATAAATGTCGTATCGTCACACGATGTGCCACAATCTCCACCGTCGCCTGATCTCAGCTGTTGAAAGTTACAAGGGAAAATTTAAATAATCACTTGCAGCTGGGGTCGGAATCCCCCACCCCCCACCGCATCACCCCCTCCCCTCAGCCCCCTCCTGATGCCGAGGGGAAATGGGCGAGGCTCAGGATTGCGGATCACGCAGCTGCTGTGGCTGGACGAGTTTGACCGACCCAGGCCCAACATCTCAAATCAATGTTTGACTCACGGCACCACGCCTTGCATGAGGAGGTAATCCCCCCACCACCCCACCGCCGACTGTATGAGCCCAAACAATACCTGTGCTTTGAAGAAGGACCATTGTGCATTGCTCGCAACATTGCCTTTTGAAAATTGTTTTTACTTTTAAGGCACACACATTGTTCGTGACGATTGTGTGAAATTGTTGTTGTTGTTTGTGCTTCGGCACCACTGCAAACGCAGTAATCACCAAATGTTGACTTAAAGCTTTCGTGACTGCAGGAATTCATGTTCTTTGGGTCTTTCGGTAAAGTCCCGTAGATAGGTTCAAAGAAAAT
>CM025670.2:8487592-8506899 GCA_014621495.2 Entosphenus tridentatus | reverse complement strand
GGCACACGTGGGGTGGCACACGTGGGGTGGGACACGTGGGGTGGGACACGTGGGGTGGGACTCGTGGGGTGGGACTCGTGGGGTGGCACTCGTGGGGTGGCACCTGTGGGGTGGCACACGTGGGGTGGCACACGTGGGGTGGGACACGTGGGGTGGGACTCGTGGGGTGGCACTCGTGGGGTGGCACCTGTGGGGTGGCACACGTGGGGTGGCACACGTGGGGTGGGACACGTGGGGTGGGACTCGTGGGGTGGCACTCGTGGGGTGGCACCTGTGGGGTGGCACTCGTGGGGTGGCACCTGTGGGGTGGCACTCGTGGGGTGGGACACGTGGGGTGGGACACGTGGGGTGGGACTCGTGCACAAACGTAGAGAAGTCCACCCCAGTCCACCAGTCCTCTCACTCGGTCCCAGCCTCCTGTAGCAGCGCTGCAATTGGTCGCGCGAGCCACTCCCTCCTGACGCGCCCCCCTACCAACACCCCACACGTACCCCCCCCCACCACTACCAACACCCCCACCACTACCACCACCCCGCACCCCCCACCACCACTACCACCACCCCACACGCACCCTCCCCACCACTACCACCACCCCGCACGGCCCTCCATGAGCCACTGACACACTGGTGTCAGGCGGTCAGGTTCCAAAACAAAGAGGACTCTCCACGGATAATAATATCACAGCTCATAATAAAACACAACAATGACATTCGCGATGACGCTCGTCGCCCAGGAAAGCGTCAATGAGTGTCACGACTCAATAATCACGAGGGGGGGGGGGGGGCCGGCCGCTTGGGGCCGTGGGCCAAGGGTGGTGTGGTGGGGGGGGGGCTCCCCGACTCGCGGGGTTTGTGTAGCGCGAGCCGCTTGGCACCGCGTCGTCCAATTCCGATGTGGAGTTGTGGGGGGGAGGGGGGGAGATTATTTATATTTATCTTTTTTACCAAATCGGGAATGACATTTCGATTCCTTTAGGAGGTCCCAGCAGCACGTGGAGCGGAACGTCGGACGGGAGCCGAAGAACGCACCGGAGGAGCTAAGGCGGCGCAATCGCGATCACTTTAAACGCGGCTTCCACGATTGATTGTTTGGATTTGTGAAGGAAGAAGCACACGGGGAGGGGGGGGCGTGGTGTAACGCTCTGAAGAATTAATTATATAAATGAGTCGACAAGCACGGTTGGCTACGTACGGTGCGAACGAAGTTCAACCCACGTGCGCACATATAATGCACGCACGCACCACGTCACAAAGAGAATAAAGAGAATATCACGCGGTCCGATTTTGGTTTGGGAAAATTCTTCGAAGGTCACCACGAGGCCTCCGCCGAGTCCCGTGACCCTTTGTCTTGCAGGGGTCGTGCCCTAGAATATTTGTCCAATTCCATAGATGGATGTTTGGCTTCACGTGGGGCAGGAAACCGGAGCACCCGGAGAGGACGCACCACGCAATACGAGGTGGTCGCTACGGGCCAGCATCTCCCAACCAGGCTGAACGCTGCCGAGCTCTCACGAGATGAGCTGCAGTCGTCGGGGTGAATTGGCCAAGGGCACTTGCTCCCGAGCTCTTCCCCTCTGATCTGAATCGAGTGCCCTCTGCTCCAGCAGCCAATGCCTCCTGCGAACGCCGCCAGCTAAAACCGCCCCCGTTGGGAGGTGCCACTTTCCCCCTCCTGCTGTAGGCGTTTTTGTGTGTTTATTTTACTCTATCCTATCTTTGGTAAACAATGTGTGAGTATCACTACCCACTCACCCACGTGACCGTATGTTTTTTTCTTGCCGAGGTTGTTCTGTCACCGTGGTGGCACGGTCCACCCCTTCACGCGGAGATTCTACGACCCGTCGCGATTCAACTCTACAATCGTTTTTCTTTTTACCAAGCGCGGCACGAGCATCGCGGCCTCTCGTGGCTGCAGAGACCGGAGCGACGAGCGAGTGCGGGGGACTGCCCCCTCCCCCACCGGCGCTGCTTGGCCTTCATCCAGCAGCGGTCAAACGATGACGCGGAATGACCAGGGTCCTCCTCCGAGAAAGGGGACACCCGATATCCTCCCGCGAGCGACACCCGAATCCTCGCAAACGCACGAATTGCATTGGCGACAACGTTGAATAACATGCGACCGCGCGCGTGTAAACCTTTCACATGCAAGTGCGCGGGCGTCACGGCGCGGCCGCTGGCCCGATGGGGACCTGTGGGGGACGGCCGCAGCCGCTGGCGAGCCGACAGGGGCACGCGCACGCACACCGCTCGCGCGTATCGCCCAGACAACCTATGAATAGGCAATGTTCACAGAAACAACACGAGCCGATGAATGAACGAAGAGCCACACGTGGGCAGCTTGACTCCTCGCGAGGCGGCGGCACAGATGACCACGGCTGAGTCACTGCTACAAACACCGCCCCCCCCCGTTCCCGCGCTCGACCAAACGGGGTTTGGAACGAGACCGCCGGCAAGGAAAGGAGGTTTGAGCGCCTGCGAGCCATGAGGCCGCAGTCATCAGGTTCAATACCCGCGGCTTGCTCAGGCATCCCGGGAGCGATGCCAAAAAACGAGGGAAAAATACGCGCGCGGGGGTGGATGACCTGTAACGCTTTCCAACACGCGCTCGTCCCCAGAAGGGTGCTTCGTTACTGCTGCAAACATTTCGTATTATAATCCATCGCAAGTAGGTTTGTAAAGCAATCGATATTTTTTTCATGCTTGGTCAGAACCGTTGGGTTGAACTGGCGTGCAATATACAATCCCATAAGGACGATTGAGAATAAAAATTAACCCGTAAAAACTAAGTTTTTCACTATTAATCCTTTATATGCGTGGCGGCTAGTCCTCTCGTCCTCTGGCTTGAGATGGCTGCCACCTATGGGTCAGATGAATGCATGGCAGCATTAAGCAATTGGTTATTAAATATAATATTTTTGTCCTAACAAGTGTAAAATTTTGGAAAAAGAAATTCACGAACATTAATTGTCACGCACAACGAGTCTGTGCGGAAAATGTCAGCTCGATTGGATCACGGGAAGTGGGTTAAAAAACGACCGAAAGATTTGCACGGTCGTAAGCAAGCAAGCAAGTGAACTTAATATAAAGCATTTAAAAATCAAAACGTACGTGCGGACATTTTAACTAGATATATTTTTTGTAAGTTTTACAAAAACTGCGTCTGCCCTCGGCCGTATTTCACCCATGGCCATAACGGAGGCGCGAGGCGCCGCCGCGAGCAGCGCGCCCCCCGTGAGCGCACGTTCGATGAACTCCTGCAAACCCCGAGGTTCATCACGAGTGCAAAAAGAAAGAGAATGGTTGCTCGAAGAACGTTGGGAGACCGGGCGGGGGGCTCCCCGGCTCTGCTCAGGGTGGGGAGGGGGTCCTTGGCCCGCTGGGGGAGAGGGGGGGGCCTCCCTATCGAGCGAGCGCTGGTTTTGTCCCCCTAAGTTTTTTGGGGCAAACCCTTTCGATTTGCTTGGTTCCATTTCCATTCTAGTCGTTCTCCAACAGAAATGCAACTCCATAAGGCTTTTTTGCGTATTGTCTGATCTGCACGAGCGTTTTCGTGACCCCCCCCCCTACCTCCACTTACAAAAACACACACGGACGGACGTTGCCGCTTGCTGCCTCTCTACCGCAGCGTTGCCTCTACCGCATCGTTCCAAATCTTCTCACTTTGCCCTACATACATTAAGCGGCACTGCCGAGGATGTATAAAGACCACGTGGACCCCCACAGTGTGGCTTGGATTTATGCGATTGGTCCTCCACGTGGGTGGAACCTTTAGCTAACCCCACCCCCCCCCCCCCGTGACACTTGACTTTTCTATAGAAAAAAAAGTGGGATTTTTTTCTTCTTCTATTATTTTTACGGATGCTGTTCCCGGAACAAATGGACCTTGAGATAATATCCCTTTCCATCACTGCCTCTACTGTTCCACCCAACTGGAGGGCAGCGCGCAAACGGCCTCGCCACCCGAGGATCATACCATGCACACGGCACGTGGAAGCAAAAAACAACACTCGACGCACGACATCAATAACAACATTGCCTTAAAAAAAAGAGCATGTATGAAAACAGGTGACGTTTTGGGCACATGGCTCATTTTCACTTCGTCATTAGCACATGGAAGAGGCCATAGGAGCAGAGTCAGTTGGCGGCGTGGGTGTCAAGGTGCAAATCCCCTTGCCCGTTGTTGTTGTTGTTTTGTGCGAGAGGTCAAAGGCGACGTAAGAGGATCTGCGTGGCTCTGGGGGCATGGAGGCCAATGCTGGTGTGTGTGCAGCACACAAACCCAGCCCTTCTCTGGCACATCAAGCGGTCACGTTCTACCGGGACCAACGGTGACCTCACAGAAAGCCGTTATTGCAACAACAACAACAAAAATGCCTTTCCATCAATTCATGGACTAATGTCCATCTCAGGTGCAGGCCTACCGCTGCCTGCTCACACCAACGGTGGCAGAAAGTGCCCACCACCCCCTCTTCCACCCCACCGACAGAGCAAACTCTATAGTGGTATTTGGTCTACTCTTCCTCGTTGGAGCGGACGCGCTGGAAGAGGTGGGAGCAGCCACACTTTACCCCACCACGCGTGGCCGCGTTAGCTCTATCCAGTGTAGCCGCTGCATTTCAGCGTCACATTAAACCAAGCAAGCCTTCGCCCCGCGCGCATCTCAAATGTACCGCGATATAGTTACACGGCGAAGATATTAATAATGTTACATGCTACGGTGTTAAGAGTGAAGTTTAATGTATTGGCAGTCAGTCGAAGCAACTGCGGTGTCAATGTCTTTGGAGCTTGGATATTTTTTCACTCTTGTTTTGGTGCAAACAAAGAAACAATTCCAATAAATGCACCTCAATCTGGTAAAAGCCATAATTATCGTCGTCATCATCAGCCACGAGCAATCCACTGCTAGATGAAGGCCACTCGAAGTCACTCGCCATCCCTCATGACTATACAGTATTTCACTCGGCCATAGTTAACTGGTGACCAAACTGAATAACAGAATTAAATGATAGCACCTACCGTTCCGTATTTCTCTGTCAGCCTAGTCACCTCACAGACCTCAACCAGCGGCATCTGTTTGCACACGCAAACTCTAAACCGATTTCGCCCTTCTGTGATCTCATGAGCAAAGTCAGGCGGTGCTGGAAACCGGTCCATATGGTTTGCATGTTTAAACAAATGCAGCCAGTTACGATAAGCCCACAAAGCCACCCAGAATTTGCCATCACATGGACACCAAATCAACGACCCTTGATGAGTGAGGAAACAGAACCGTCGTGCGTAGTAACACCTTGCACGCACGTACGTACGTCGAACTTCTTTCGCACAGTACGTAGCCAACCGCGCTAATCTCTGTTGATGTTATTGCACACGTGGTTAATCTGCAACCCGGACCCAATCCACCCACGGATGATCGAGAATTGCCCTGACACGCGGGCCGATCCCATGACGATGGAATTGCAAGGACAACCAAAGGTGGAATTTGACGCGGCACACGAACGTCAACCGTTTGCGCCGCTGTTTGGCGACATTTCGGAGCGCCGAGAGCCGCCCACGCGATGCCTCGCGTTAAATGTTCGCGACCGTTCGTGACCCAGCCGTGTCCCGTGCTGCAATTGCATTCCCGTGAAAGGGACGGAACGGGACGACGGCAGCCGACTCGGCCCTCGTGGTTCGTTGTTCTTCGCGCTGCGGAACCGCGGGCCGTTCCTGGAGAGGCTCCCGGCACGGCGCCGAGAGACGCGTCGGGGAAGCGGCACCGAAGGAGGCGCGCGGTGCGACCCCCCCCCCCCCAAACGCTTCGGAGAGAAGAGAGCACAGGTCAAACAGTCCTGTTCGTCTCCACCCAGGTCTTAGGCCAGTGGTTGAAATTCCACATTCAGATGGCAGGGGCCAGTCCCTCCGCAGAGCCTCCAAATATGCAGTGCAGCTTGACCAGGCGGTGCTCATTTTACGAGACTTGGAGAGATGATGGGCTGAGTCAACCCCCGGGAAGGATCTGAACTCGTGTCTATAAGGCCTGCTGGCAACACGGCCACTCATAAGAAAACATTGCTCTTTCCATTTCTTTGATTTCACGTCACGAGTAAAAATAGAAAACCATTCCTTTCAAATTTGTTGGTGTAATGATCCTTTCATTGGCACACGCACCCTGAATCCTGGCAAACGGTCACGCACACACACACGCACGCACACAAGCACGCACACACGCACGCACACACGTACACACACACACGCACGCACGCACACACACACGCACGCACGCACACAAAATACAAAGCTCCCCCATATAGCCACGAAGACGGCAAGAGCAGTGTTGTTAGCAAGCCCCTACTAAATTCAGCCATTGTCTCTCGTGTACTGATGTTCCCACACCACAGCAGGTACCTATTTAAGGCTACAATGACCTAAGGGAGGGCCCCCCAGACCGTCTGTAATGCTATCCCTGCTGCACTTGCAGTGCAGGGTGGGAATCACTGCATCCCCTCTCCCACCACACAAACACCCCTCTCCCTTCCCCTCGCCCCAGTATCGCCTGCAAGCGAACTGTTGCGGCAAGCGCCAGTTAGCGAGCACCTGGTGAGGTTGGCGCGGCGCGAGAACGGGTGGAGGGGCCATCGCCACGTGCGGGCTGCCTTCGCTGATATTCACACACCACAGCGGCTACTCATTTAAGGCTGAGTCGAACTAAGATAGGCCTGGGACTGGCTATGACATCACTTGCCATGACGGGGACTCCAACTCAGGCTGTTGGATTCGTAACTTCCGATCCCAAAGACAAATATCCCCCATAAAGTCTTAGCAGACTGTAGGGGCAAGTGCTGTTAGCGAGCACCTATGAAGGCCGGAGCGGCACACAAGGGGGTGGGTGGCCAACACCACGCCTAGCCGCCTTTGTCTCCCCAGTGGCGATGTTTACACACCGCACCAGGTACTCATTGGAGGCTGAGTCGACCTAGGGGACGCCCAGGACCGGTTCAGATGATCGTCACTTGGTGTTGGCCGTGAGCGGGATTCGAACCCGGGTCACAGGGTTCGTAGTGCAGCCCGCTAACCGCTACACTACCGCTCCCCAACTTCCTAAACCGTAACACACACACGCACTCACAATGTAGACACACGGTGACAAGCACCCAAGCAGTGAAGAAGGGGTCATCGTGACCCATACCCCTTCGTGCCATCGATGCCACCACATCTCGCCATGGCTTCCTTCCTTCTGCCAAATCCTGCCAACTGCCAGCAGAAGAGGGTATGGGGATCCGTTTCCGGGCGTTTCGGAAACATTTTCGCCGTCAGCCTCCTCGCCGCTCGCGGTTCCCGGACACGTCGGCTCGGAGCGTCGGGCAGCTCGGCAAGGCGGCCAACAGGCCCCGCCACGAGCGGTCCAACGAAAGGAGGCCACGGAACAGCTGAGCCTCGATGCCGCACCAACCGGAACCCCCCCGGTGCTGGTAGACCTGGTCCGGTCACCCGATGCCCGGCAGTCATCCCACACATCGTAGATGGAATCCGTCAAGTGATTTTTAAATCCTTTATATTAAGTTCACTTGCTTGCTTACGACCATGCAAATCTTTCGGTCGTTTTTTAACCCACTTCCCGTGATCCAATCGAGCTGACATTTTCCACACAGACTCGCTGTGCGTGACAATTAATGTTCGTGAAAAAATTTTCCCAAAATTGTACACTTTTTAGGACAAAAATATTATATTTAATTACCAATTACTTAATGCTGGCATGCAATCATCTGACCCATAGGTGGCAGCCATCTCAAGCCAGAGGACGAGAGGACTCTAGCCACCACGCATATAAAGGATTTATAGTGAAAAACTTTGTTTTTACGGGTAAATTTTTTGGTGTTGTTGTTAAAATACGGAAAGGAACTTGAGTGCCAGGAGAAAATCTACGCGTATGATGGGGAAAGCACCAGTTACGAGGCACCTACTTGTTGTACTGCCTATTGCAGGCACCACGCTGCCCTCCGGAACGCCCATCTCAGGTGAAATGTATTATTAAAGTGGACCGATGCACTGTGTGAACTACGTGCATTAATGCCAGAGGTTCGGGATACATGTTTACAAATTGCGCTGGCAGAATTTTATGACTTAATACTTAATGAAATGATGTGCAAATGATTAAATACTGCTAGATTAAGGCCAACCGAGCGAGCAAAACAGTCCAGACAAGACGAAAAAAAAACGCACAGTGAGAAACGACACAGTTGAGGTCGGTAAAATTAGATTTTAAAAACAAATTTTTACTTATTCTCTCTCTCTGTGAACTGCAGCCTCGTATCGCGACACCGAATTCAATCGCCGACTGAGCGCAGTTGATTGGAGCAACGTATGCAAGACACAGACGCCGTCCCTCCGTTCGCGCGCCGTTCCAACTTTTCGTTCGCGGCTCACAGTATTGACTCGACAGATTAAAGGCACCCAGAGGCAGAAAATTGATTTTTCCACCAACGGACATGCGGGGCGGGGGGGGGCGATGCAAACCCATGGGGGCGCCCCCCCCCCTCCCTTTAGATTCGGCAAAATGTTCCGTAATATCACACGACACGTTCCACACAACCGCAGAAGTGATGCCGTTCAGCCAATATCATCGCCAGGAGCCCGTGTGTGAGCCAGGTGTTTAGTGACGCGGCGATTTTATTGCTTATCGTAGACATAATTTTTTTGCAACCGATAACCAAATCGTTGTCTATTAATAATGTTTACGGCGCTCGTTTACACCAGGGAACGCCTCGCCGAGTCTCAAGACCCTCGTGACGGGGGAGGGTCCTGCCAAGTTTGTCGCAGTAGTCGGGGCCCGACGGTTTTCCGTGCGTAATCCCCAACGAGTCGTTTGCAGGTTATTCTTGCCAGCGTCGGAGGTATTTTGCCCGTCAGAAGTTTGTAGCTCTGGGAGGAAGCTGGAGAACCCGGATGAATGCAAACGGCCAACACGGACAGGGTGCCCCGCAGCCGGGAATCACGCCCAGCAACTTCCTGCCGCGAGGCGTAATTGTTTTCAAAAAGCTCAGCTGCGCTTGAGCTTGGATGGGCGACTGCAATGCGTGAAACAGTTTGTCGTGGTTCTGCTCCTGGTGCTTGTCTGATGACGTTGGCAGCGGTGGCCAGCGCAGCGAAATCCCATCGCTGTGCTGTTGTTGTACTCGTATCCCCATCGGCACGCTTGGCTACGTACGGTGCAAAAGAAGGTCAACATACATACATACAACATACATGCACACATACTCCTACGCTCCCCACCTTCGATTAACCCGAAGAGTGACGGCGGATGGTCAAACGAGCCGCATGACCCAGATGGCGTGTGGAGGGGCCTTCTTCCAGCAGTGCAAAGCCAAAGCGATGTTCGTTGTACAACCCTTCATTAAATGTACAGGGAGGAGACTCGCCCCAAAAACTACAAGACCCCGTGTCCCGAAATGAGCTTAATCCGGCCGGCCCAGATGTCAGGTTATTCGGGAAACATGAAGCCAGCATCGTGGATGAATTACATGAGCATTCTCCTTTAAATTAATTCATCGAAATGTGTGCAGCGCCATGACATTTATTCCAGCTCTCCTCTGGGCGAGATGACTTTACTCGGGGCATAAAAGGGGTCATTGCACTAAGCCGTGGGGCTCTTTAAACACAGACTTCAAAACCACCAAAGGCTAATAACTGGCGCATAAACGATGGGGCGGTGCTGTTGGCACAGTGGTTAGTTCATTTCGACATGAACCAGGGTAACCCGAGTTCGATTCCTGGCCATGGCTAACATCGGGTGGCCAGCGATATCCGAGCTGCACCCGGGCCACCCCTTTCAACAAAAACTCGCACTGGCCAGTGTCAGTCGGCCGGCGGGCCGGCGGGCCGGCCGCGTCCAGCCTTGCCGGCCAGTTGCGTGGCTCAGCAACGTGGCCATTGGTCCCCGGGGTGAGCTGTCATCGACCTCGCCTCTTCATCATCCGATGCCCCGGCTCCTCAAGGTCTCTGGCCACTGATCGCCTGCCAGTTCACGTGCCTCCCTCCGCTGACCAGTGCGGTGAAGTACGGTCCAAACAAACTCCCATTGCCCCGCAGCAAACCCCGTTACCAACGCGGCGTGGAGAGGCCTTGATGCGACAGTGGTCCGACGAACGGGCTGTCAATGATTGTTCGCTATTACATAACGGCGCGAGTGAATACAATGTTCCGACGAATGTGCGCTGGCAGGCAACGCCACAGTCGAGTACACAACGAGTGCTGCACTACAAGCGGGCCACAAGAACAAGTGGCTTGCAGAACCAGTTATATAATAGTGGCATCGACAACATGTGAATATTGAAATGTTATCTTAACGTAATTTACGAATGGTACGACGTATGAATGCAATGGTGGAGTTGAGGTGGATAAAGAACAGATGAGAGGAAGCGATAGGGGTTGAATCTGTGATGCGTGAATTCTGTGATGCGTGAATTCTGTGATGAGTTAAATTGATGACGGGAGATGATGCATGGAATGAATTAATTAGTGTGGTCAATGAGTGAAAGCCACGTCATGAGAATATGAAGAGGGAGCAGTAATGGCGGTGGTTATGAGGGGGAGATTAAGGGGTCGAGGGGTGAGCTCTGGAAAATAAGTGAGTTTTGAGTCAGGAGCGGAAACTAGTGAGCAAAGGTGACTGTTTAATGTGGAGGGGAAATTTGTTCCAGTGAAGGGAGCCGAGAAGAAAGAGAGAGAGAGAGCGAATGCGTGGATTGAGCACCAGGAGAAGGAAGAACAGAGAGAGACATCGAGAGGGCGAGAAGGCGGCACTCGAGACAGAGACAAGAGTGGAGAGATACGGTGGGTGTAGCGGCGGATCCCAACCCGGGGTCCGCAGGGCCCTGGTGGTCCGGGACGCCAGGGGGGTCCGCGGGGTCAGCGGGGTCAGCGCTTTATCACTCCCTGCTATTTGTATTCATTGTATAATTACCGTAAGGTTCGGACCCACCTCACACAGGTGAGGTGGAGTGCAGCACAATATAATCTTTTTAGTGCCGCACAATATATTTTTTTCATTATCGCCGATTTTATTGAGGTTGAAAAGGGGTTTGGAAATATTCACTAATACGACTGCATAAGTGCGAGCAGTTGCGCCGTATTATCTCTCCGAAGCGTTTTCAAGCGAGGGGGTTCATTAAGTTTGCTGTACCGCCAAACACCTGGCCACTTTACTGTGCCCCACACCCCACGATTAGCACGGCTGGCTACACAAGGAGCGAAACAAGTGAAACGCACGCACAGACGGTGTACATGAGCCACGCCACGAATTTCGTGCAAATATTTCACTCACGTGAACACGTTAAAGACGCACACTTGACTGCGATAGAAACTCGGCGGGATGAAGGCAGGGGCGCGCCACGACGAAGAAGCCCGGGACGATGGCTGGTGGGGGGGGCCAAGGATAACAACGCAGTGGCCGCCGGAGGTGGGGAAACTCGGCCAAGAGGAACAAAATCCGCTGCTTGGGTCCTTGTCACATCACGTGACTTGTCACATCACGTGACTTGTCACATGGCGGGACTTGTCACATCACGTGATTTGTCACATGGCGGGACTTGTCACATGGTGGGACTTGTGGCATCGTGGGACCGCAAGAGATTGTGACAGCCTTTGTCAAGCAGCGGACTGATCGTGGCCAAAGAAAATGTTGACAACGATTTTAATTGCACGGTCTGCCTCCTGTTACACCTGGTAGGGTGAGGTACACCTGGTAGGGTGAGGTACACGTGATAGGGTGAGGTACACGTGGTAGGGCGAGGTACACGTGGTATGTTACGTCACAATGACTGAGTGCTGTGCGAGCAACAAGAGGCACGGGCCGACGACGGTGGCCTCGCCACGTCCCCAGCAGCTATCCTGCTTCCTTGTCTTCCCAGGCGGAGGCAGGCGACGCAGCCCGTGCAAATGACACGCGCCCGAAGCTGTCCCTACCGAGTCACTTGTGTCAATGTAATCGCCCCAAACTGACCCGTTGGACCGGGGCTATTTAAAACTCAACGGCGGCCAGACGCTTTTTTTTTCTCTCCTCTATTTTAGCCGAGCAGTTGGCAAACTTATCGACGTCGGCCCAACCGACGCCGAAAAGCGTTGCTGCAATTCCGTTTCAAGATAAGAAGGTAAACTAAAAGTAACCAGGTACAGGTGCAATGCCTACAATAGTTGCCTCAAGTCACCCTGCTGGCAGGGAGCCAGTCTATAGACGGTGTATATGGCCGACTCTTTGACGATGAAAGAGGTGGGAGAATCCGCACACATCACCCCACCGCACGGCGACCTATAGCGAATGACTGAGATGAACTCATACACGGCTGTACCGGTGGTGCGCGCTATAAAAGATAGGAAATGTTTCCCGATAACAATTTACTTTTATGCAATTTGCAACCCCCGCTCAGAAAATATCTTGCAGGGTGGTGCATCAAAATCACTTATATGAGCTTCACAGTCCATTGGCGTGTAGCAGCACCCAGCCTGACGACGATTGGCTGCTCCGTATCCCAAACGCAGATTTAACTTTTCGTGCCCTAAACTTGGTCGGGCGGTTCCTCGGTTCAATGGAACCCAAATCAACGGTCAATGTTGACCTTTTTTTAGCAAATCTCAGTGGACCGAATAAGCATTCGAATCTTCTCAAACTTGGCGACAGAAGTAAATGAAGGACTGAAAAACAGATTTGCTGATTTAAATTTAGATTTTTAGACAGTTTTATGAGGACCGGTGTATTATGCTGCACCGGTGTACCACCAATACATCCATATACTGCTGAGTGGTGAGAAAAAGGGGGTAGGGGGGGGAATTGAATACATTTGCCAACTTCAGCCGTGCCACGTCAATACGTCCGGTCGAACCGCGACGTCTAGTCCAACGCGTGAACCTGGTGCATCGCGGCACAGCTGGACATTTATTTTGTATGAAATGAGTGAAGATTCCAATGGCACAGCTAATCAGATGCGGCGATGGGGCATCAGGGCAGACGTGAAGAGGTCATCTGTGGCGCAGGCAGAAGGTTGGGGCCCGGTGCGGGTTTGGCGGCCACCAAGCCTCGGCATAAATCCACTCGCCGCACGCTGGTTCGGTTACATCGGGCGAACGCCGTGTCACCCCCTAAGGGGGGTGGGCAGGGTTTGGCTGGCGTAGCGTGGCACTCGCTACGTTACGTTGTTGTTGTGACGTACACCTGCCCATAGAGGGTAGTACAGCAAGTAGGTGTCCGACAGGTTATCTGCGCAGTCTTACCCATTTGTTCAGCGTTGACCTACGGGTAATCGCCTAGAGCAGAGGCGACGGCACGCCGCTCGCCTGCCGTTAAATGCCACGGTGCGGTGGCAGAGGTCGGCTGGCTGGTACGGCCCCCGTCCACGAATGGCCTCGCCACGAAGCGCTGAAAGTCGCTCCAGCGCAGAGCCAACTGCGCTGGAGCGGCGTTAAGCCACGCCGCAAATCTCTTCCATTCCGGCAACGGCGAAACAATCCAATAAGCGAGGCTCCGGAACGCTGTGGCCAGCGACGCGTGCGAGCGCGAAGCCCAGGGAGCCGTGCGTGGCGGTGCTCTTAGCCATGCGTGGCGGTGCTCTTAGTCGGCCCCCTGCTGCGTTGGGTTGTCGCCGTTCTGCTGAGCAGCTCTTCCGGTTGTCTCGCGTACGCCGTTCGGCATGATGTCCGACGTTTCGCTCCGCGTGCCATGAGCTAGTTCGGGTATCATCCAGTTCCTTAATAGGTGCATACTTGCCCCTACAGTCTGGTAGAGGCCAGAGAGGGGAAATGTGTTGTGACGGACACTTGCCGGGCAATGAGATGCCCGTAGGAGGTAGTAGAGCAAGTAAGTTGTCTGACAGGCTATCTGTGCGGAGGTTTCCAGCTTTGCTAAGTTTTTCCCAGACACTTAATTTTCATCCCGCGTAAAACTAGCCACTCAAACCTGTAAATGACGATGAAAATCCATCACAATAGAAAAATGCACGCAGGCTGGAAACAAATGCATTTTCCAACTTCCCGTGGATATTATTGTCCATAGAACGTACAAATCTTTGCGTGCTGTGAAATCTATTAAGCTTTTGTTTTTGTTTTGCTGCTCCAAGACAAAACTTACAGGCGATTGATGAGCCTACACACCGAACACAGAGATATTTACGGCCCAAACTGATGCAGGAGAAACACGTTTCTGTTTCTGTACAATGTGGCAGCACTACATTGTGTCGGGCTGCCAACGTGAGTGCATTCACAAGTGCTAATAACGCTATTCATAATCCAAACATGTACTTTTTGTAAAAAATATTGGAGCATGTGGCTTTTTAAATACCACCCTTTGTACTGCTGGTGAAGTGAATGGCTCTAAAATTAAATATGTTTTGATACAGGACGTTCTGAAAATGTCTGACAGCACAATATTAATTCTAGAAATATATATCAAACATTGAAACAACCCTTCATTGTTTTGTGGTGGTAAAGCCACCAATGTGCAAAGACAATACAATAATTGATTGTAATCAGCTGCCTTCTGAGTCAAAAGCATTTGATGGACATTGAGTGAAGCCACAACATTGCATGGCACATTACAGAACGGCCAGAAATTCACCAGCAGAGCCGCCCTTGCACACAAAGACAAAGCTCCACCGTAGAGGCTTAACAGACTGTTGGGGCAAGTGCTGTTATCGCGAGCGCCTACAAAGGCCGACACGGCATAAGATGGGGGTGGGTGGCCAACACCACGCCCGGTCGCCTTTGTCTCCCCAGTGCTGATTTTTTTTATACATAGCACCAGATTACGAATTTAAAGCCGAGTCTACCTAGGGCAGGCCCCAGCACCAGTTCAAATATTCGCAACCGTTGTTGGTCGTGAGCGGCAATCAAACTCGGGGTCAACGGGTTCCTAACGAAGTGCACTCACCACTGCGCTACTGCTCCACACACACACACACGAACAACGCGAAAGACTTCCAAGGATGTCAAACGCCAACTGATCGTCGATTGTCCGGAGCGCGATTATCCGGCTTCCAACATTATCCGGCCGTTCCGGCGTGACAAAAAAAGGTGCTATGCACACCTTCTATCATCACCCCATGCAGAGGCTTCGAGATTGGAGTGGTAAGTCCAGTACAGTGAATACATACATTTTTTATAGTAGGATATTAATTTGTGTCTATTTGTGTCTTTATTCGTGCCAATTTGACATAGCAAACACATTTGAAACACTAAAAAAAATAGACGACACAACACCTAAGAACATGTTATACAAGAATTAGCAAAAAATAAGCAATTAAAAATTATTACGATGAGTGATTATCCGGCGTTTTTTTTGTAATCCTGCGGTCCCTTCCTCCCGAAGCTGCCAGATTATAATCGATGTTGATAATCGACGATCGACTCTAATTACAATTCACGAATCGCGAAGTTGCATTTTTTTTGCAAACGGGGGTCTCTTTAAGTCCACGCCGGAGCGAACAACGATGAGAGGGCACGTCACGGTTTGGGGATATTCACCGTCCGCTCACGGCCAGGTCAATACGCCGGCGCTGCACGAGAAGCAGCCCCTCTGCCGAGCCCAGAGCGCGCTTCTCTGCATTGAGCTTGCGTGGAATTTTCCGCTCGGAGCGTTGCGCAGAGCCAGCACGCACCGGCACACACGGCAAAGCCACGTGTGTGTGCGCGTGCACGCGCGTGTGTATCAACACACGCGTGCGCTCTCGCACGCGTGGCGCTGAGCTCTCACACACACACACACCCCCAGCACGTCACGATGCCGCCCATACACACCCCCTTGACTGCACGCCGCTACCCGCCCCCCCACGCAACCGTGCATCACCACCACCGCCGCCCCTCAACTCTCCGTGGCCACCACCAACAACAGCCGCCATTCGCCATGAAGTGGTGGCGACGTCACCGCGGCGCTCGTGCCAGGCTAGGTGCACTTTGAGGCCATGTGAAGTGTGGAAGGCTCCCTACTGGCAGGAAGTCACGGAACAGACCCAGGCGCCATGGGTGAACTGGCCGAGATGACTGACAGATGCACCACCTGTGCCCCCTACTGTGCCAACTCGCCGTGCTTTAGCCACCCGACGCTCTGCTCGTTGTTGTGAGCGTCGCTCCTCCGCCCTCCGTTGCTGCTGCCGCACCTCCGATTTGCGCGGTTGGCTGTGTACGGCGCGAAAGAAGTTCGACACAAATACGTTGCTGGAGGGCGGCAGCCTCCAACTGGCCGGCAGCATCCTTCACAAACCTCCTCCTCCAGAGGTCGATCTCGACACCGCTGGCACCGCTCATCGGCGTGTCCACCAATCGCACACCCGTGGGCGGACGCGGGACTCGAAGGCCATGTGGACATTGCGGACACAAAGCAGGCGGTGTCGGGGGAGGAGGAGGAGGACCTTTGCATGCCGTGTGCAGTGTTGGGTTGCCATTACCAAATTAACCAAAGCACCTCTGCGATCTCTCCAGATTCTCGGAAGTGCAGCGGCATCGAGCCCGGAGAGCGCTTGGGTCAGGGACCGCGGCGTCAACGGCCGTGCCGGAAAGGCGGAACGGAACGGGTGACCTCTGGAATGCAAGGGGTTCGGTTTGCTGACCATTACGCCGCTGGGGAAGCTTCAGGCCACTCTCCGTAAAGCAGCTATAAAACACCGCGTGCTTGCCAGGAGTGGCTGTTAACAAGAAAGATTTCGTTTTGGAAGGCTGTGACTCAGTTTACCGTAATAAACACAAAGAACATGTCGGGAATATGCAAAGACGACTTTTTGGAAATGACATGACCTAAGCCTAACCTATGGCGGAGTCATTCTGGTGGCGTCACTTTTTATCGCGTTGTCTTTTCGAAAGCTTATTTGCATGTCGGAGGAAACCGGAGTGCCCGGAAACAACCAAAAGCTCACCACAACCCACACAGCGCTCGTGCGTTCACGCGAAGCTCGTCGCGCCCACGCTCCCGACCGATCGCCACCGCGGAAGATGCTCGTGGCCACGCTGTGCCACGCCGTCCGCCGTGGAACCCGACGTTTCTCTCTCTCCGAGCCACCCAGGGGCAGCTGCTCGGGCCAAGTTGAATATTCCGCTCGTTTTTCCATACAATCATACATGCATACAATCGCGGACAATCCTAACCGTCAGTTAAACACGTAGGCTTTCGCGACCAATATTATACACAATAGAGTTTTTTTTGGGTTAGATCGCGTAGGAATAAATGTGTCTTCCAGAAAGTTACTTTACCAAAAGAACCAAGAAGATGAATCCCTGCAGTCACGAAAGCTTTAAATCGAAAATATAAATGTGTCGTTAAACCCGCAACCACCCGACACAGCCAATTAGTAAGGTTTGTCACATAAAGCGAACACGACAATTCGTTACTAGCTCGGCACACTTGGAGACTAAACACACGACATTCACAATTTGAGTACTGTGACGTTTTTCCTACTTTCGGAATGTGAATTAAGGGTTCCATCCGTGGTGACGTCCAGCCAGACTGACACTCACACTCGTCCTTTTTAGATGGTCTATGCCAGTCGATCTGATGCAGGCAGTGATGAGCAGGAAACTGGAACTATTCGGACACATATGTAGGATGGATAACAATAGGAAAATGAAAAGTGTTGTTGTTGTTGTTTGGAAAAATGCAAGGAACGGGAAAGAGAGGAAGACCTCGCAGACAACGGCTTGATGACGACATCACAACAGATTGGTGCCAGAAAGATGTGGCCACGACTTGAGCGTGTTAACACAAGACAGAGAAACGGGGAAACAGATGTGGAAATACGAAGTGGTCATCTATGGGGCTATCCGCCCCTGGATCGTGATGACGATGATGACGATGAGAACGATAAGGATGATGACGATAATGACGATGATGACGATGATAATGACGATGATGATGACGATGATGATGATGACGATGATGATGATGAAGATGATGACGATGACAATGATGATGAAAATGACAATGATGATGATAATGACGATGATGATGACCATGATGACGATGACATTGATGATGACAATGATGATGATAATGACGATGATGACGACGATGACGACGACGACACCAAGTCGAGCTCCATTGCATCACCCCGGCGCGTGTCCCAGAGCGGCCGGCAGAAGCGGCGAGACATCACGAATCTGCCCCGATCCGTCGACCTCTGGTGCCTCCTTGGGCGCTGGCTGGCCATGATCAATTCACTGCTGGATGAAGGCTTCTTCCCCAAGCCGATGCAAATCCCGTTCGTGATAACCCCAAGCCTTCAGTGTCTCCGGCCTCCTGCCCCTGCTACTGCTGACGATGATGATAATGATGACAGTCATGAAGACGATGATGATGAAGACGATGATGGTACGACCAAAATTGTATTCAAGTGACATTACAATTGGGAGTACTGGAGGATTTCCTTGAGCTGTGTGCAGGCCCCGCATGATCGTTGTGTATACAACAATACATCTTATTCGCACGCGTAAACAATGTGTTATATATTTTTATAATAGCTGCCGTGATTCATTTTCCCCCCCAAGCGTGCCGCTTTGTAGCATTTACGCGTCCGTTCCAAAGCTCCACAAATCCTGTCCGCCCATCTGTTGCGTGCACACGCGCCACGACAACAACAACAGCCGCCGTTCGCCACTAAGCCACGGTGACGTCAACAGAGTCCTTGCGCCAGGCTAGGTGCACGCGTTGAGGCTATCGCGCCAAGTGTCGCAGGCAAGCTGCTGACAGGAAGTCACGGGACAGACCCAGGTGTCGAGGGTTAACCGACCGAGTTGACTGGCCCGGTGCACCATGCGTGCTCCCAACAGCGACAAATTACAAAGATCCCCCTCCCCCCGTGCAACCTGTACAGACATTTGGGGCGAGTCCCGTTAGCGAGCGCCACCTTTGAAGGCCAGAATGGCGCAACAAGAGATGGTTGGGGTCGGCCAGCACCACGCCGGCATCATCGACTTCGTCTCACCAGCTCTCATGTTTCCTCGCCGCACAAGCTACTCGTGTAACCCCTGGACCCCCCCCCCCGCTGCTTCTCTTCCCTCCGTGCCGGACTCAGTCGCCCCAGTTCCCCGTGTGCGCGTATGTGTGCGTGTGTCTGCGATCAGAGGCGTTGTTGTTGTTGAGGTTGTTGAGGTTGAGCTGACCTATGCGAAGTCCAGGACTAGGTCGGTTCTGATAACACTCCCCACCGATTTTGTTCGTGAGCGGAAATAGATTTCGATCAGGCCGCCGGGTTCGGAGCGTGGCGAGTCAACCGCGGCGCCGCCGCTCCCTGCGCGATAGATCCCCACTCCCCCCACATCGATCTTATCCTGGGCCCCCCACTCTCCCACATCGATCTT
>CM025670.2:8452526-8472152 GCA_014621495.2 Entosphenus tridentatus | reverse complement strand
ACACACGACGTACACACGACGTACACACGCGACGTACACGCGCGCGCCCAGCCTCCAAGCCACGTATTGGCGCATCTCGGGCCACATCTCCTCGTCTCCAGCCACCAATCCCCTTTTGTTCGTACCTCGGGGTCAAGGCGGTGCAGGGGCAGAGGGCGGCGTGGACGTGGGGGGTAGGGCCTGCCGATGTTGCGGGGACCGTTATGGAGGGGGGCCCCTTCACACGATGAAGAAAAGGCCATCGTGTTGCGAAAAATGGACCATCACCCGAAACGTCGCCTAAGTATATATTGTATTACAGTGTATATATATTTCAGTTTCTCATTTGTTATGGCACTGGAAACCACGCACGAAGGTACACTAATGCGTGCCGTCGTGTCGACGCGTAGGTTTTGGAGTGGTGCAAAAAGCAATGTTTTGGTGCCCCAATCGACAGCAGCCCATTCCGAAACCCCACTCCCACCCCTAACGCCACGAACCTCATCGCTTTATCGCCGCTCGTTGCGTTTAGTTTGCTGCTCCCCGCACCTCCGATTAGCACAGTTGGCTACGTATGGTGCGAAAGAAGTTCCAACACAGTACGCACGTACGAACCCGGAAAAGGCAGCTCCCACACCCGCACCCCCCTCTCGCCCACAAACCACAAAAAAATACTTTTCTTAGAAACTCGCGTCGGTCACAACTTCATGTTGTTACTTCCCAAGTGCGCGGCGCAGTGCTGGCAGGCTGCGCTTCGAACCACGGCTCACGCCGGCGGGGAGAGTTCGCATGGATGACTCTCTGTCTGTGCAGTGTCCTGGGCCCTGGTGCAAGGAATGAAATGCACCCCCCCTCCTTCCCCACCCCATCCGCCCTCTGTCGGCCAGCGCTTCTGGTCTCCCCTCTGGCCAGTGGGCCCTGGTGCAGTTGCACCGCCTGTACACCCGAGAGCTACGCCACCGTGGTGGTGCGCAAGCAGCAGAACTCGGGGGATAAAGTCGGCCACGCGTGGTTCTGGCCACATCACCCGCCCCCACCCTGTTGTGTTACGTCGGTCTTAATAGGTGCTCGCTAACAGCCCCTGGCACGACATTATTGTTGTCCGTTAGTCGGTGAGCTCTGGACCAAATATTTCTAATGTCGGTGCCACATAAGGTGGCACCACTCTCGCGGTTCCCATGTTGCGATGTGCGGCCAGCAACAGCGAAAGATTGTCCTTGCCACTTCACAAAAATAAGGTGGTTACCAATTTCTGCTCTGCCACGCGGCTCATTTGTGGACACGTGTTCCGGCCCTGATAGGTGCTCGCGAACAGCGCTTGCCCCAACAGTCTGCAAAAGGCGATCCAGGGGGGAGGAGTGGGGAAAATATTTGTGTTTTTTTAAGTTTGCAGTGGTGAACACGTTGACACAAGTTCCTTTAACACATAATTAGAACAAGCAAGTGAAAAAAAGCCACACAAAGCCAAAACGAAAGTTTGAATCATGTTGGGTGGGGAGGGGGTGTGGACGACACTCAAGGGATGTGCAGTCGTCCTGCGTTGGGCGCGGCCCTCGGAAGTGAGTCACCGACGCCGGTTGGAAGTTGTGGTTGGGGAGTGCGGCGGCGCGCACGCGCTGTGGCCATGGTCACCTGTCAACAAAGCAAGCGGCGATTCCCGTGGCGACACGTGGGCTTCGGTTTCTTTTTGCGGCCGAGCTACGGCACGGCCCCCCCTCCCCTCCCCCGTTCCGGTGACGCGCGTCGTCTCGGCGAGATGTCCGACGTTTCGCCCCGCGTGCTGCGAGCTACTTCGGCAACCCCGAAGGGCGAGAGCGCTGCTCTGAAACGGGCATGTGTGGTCAGGCGCACGAGTGATGCGCTTTCTCCCGAGTACTCCAGATTTCCTCGCGAATAAACATCGGCCGGCCTACGTGAGGACTCCAGCAGCAGCAGCAGCAGCCAGGAACGCGGCCGCTAAATATCATCGACGGAAGAACGTGGGCGGCTCTATTCAGTTAGTCAAGAAGCTCCCGGCACGTGGAGCGGAACGTCGGACATCGCGCCGAACGACGCGCGGCACGACCCTAAAACACCTCGGAGAGCTTGATTGCGCAAGCGTGGAAGCGTACGCAGGTGTGTCCTTGACAGTGCCGTCCGGTAAAAGCGATCTGTTTACCCGGTTGCATTTGACATCAACGAAGACACGCGCGAAGCCCTTAAAGCGACACTCAATAGTCCGGACGTCAGGTGAATGACCCACGGCTCTCTCGACCAAAAGGCCTCTCGACAATAAGCTTCAAACAACACATCTGGCGCATGGCCTTTTGTACAAAAATGATCAGCAATTACTCTAGCAACCAATCCCCAAATCGCGGTTGTCTTGGCTTGCAAGGTCACGGCGAGGAAACACTGCGAGCACAACATGGAAAATTAAACATTGCTGTTTCCAGTTTTGTTTTTAAAAAAATGGGGTTTCCGTTCAAAAAGATATTTCAAGAATACTGTAATCACCTAAAAAGCACACTCTTACGTGCGTGTGAATGATGTCCGTTGCCTTTTGTCTCATTTTAATTGTGAGAATTTCGTCGTCTTTAAGCGTCTGGTTTCGAAACAACAAAAAACGATCGCTCACGCAATTTCCAACGGCTGGCTTTGCTCGGTTGAGCTCCCTTGAGGAAACAGACTCGTCAGGATTTTGAGTGGTTATGGATCCGAATTGCCAATGTGAGCTCATCATCAAGACTCGCACCACGGCCTTTCCAACCACTTTTAGTGAACTCAAGCGTCTGCCCAAACTCCTCCCGCAGATTTTACTTTTCTTGTCCGATGAGCGAGTCAATTCATCGCCGTCGTCAGCCACGATCTCTCCACTGCTGGATGAGGGGCTTCCCCGAGCCGTCGCCATCTCTCGCCATCCCGCGGGTGTGACAATCCACCCAGCGCGTGCACGCGAGCCGATCTCGTCGCTCCATCTCCGCGGTCAACGTCCTCGGGCGCGTCACTGTCGCCCGCTACTCGGAAATTTGTCTCAAAACGAACCGGCGAATCCCTCCCGAGCCGTCGCGTGTCCTGCCTGAGGCCCACTGACTCTTCTTAACCGGCAACGTGATGTCTCTCTCACGTGCTATTGTTCTCCGACACGGCCGTCTCTCAATGCGATGAGGACTTAACTGTGCAAAGACAGTACAGCAGGAACGTTCAGCGAAGGATGCCACGGTACAAGTCTCATCCATCATTAACGATCCGTAATTACACTGCAGTGCATGCTCGGATGATAAAAGCCACACTCTCACTTGTAAGTGTGAATACTACTCCCCCGTAAGCACCCACGTGTCTGCAAATGGTGCAGGAAACCGCACATCATTATATCCCGTGTGCTTGCCAACAACTTGGGCTGCGAATGTTTATGGAAACCTCTTAAGCGCTGTTGAAAATCGCATAAGTGGACTCGCTTTTTGCAAGTGGAAGGAAAAAAAATCAAGTGATATTTTACCGTCACTTTAAACCACGAACTGTAAACTCCCGCCTAATCGTAGTGAAATTATTTTGCGAATGGCCGGCGTCTTCGCGGATGCGACGTTTGCTTCTCAACAGCGTCGCCTCCAGGCGCGTGCCCTCACTGGACGTGAAGAGAAAGTGGTGAACGGAGACCAGAGACCATTCACCGCAACCTGGCACGGACAAAACCAATTTCGAGAGCCCAACTTCAACAGAGCTAATGACGGGCGCGGAGGGGCGGACACGGCCGACTCCACAGGGGAATCGGATGTGCAAACATCCTCCATCACACGTTACTGGCCGATGTCGATGGAATGTTTTTGTTTGTCCCTTGTCCGTCGACCGGGGGGAAAGAAGAAAGTAAAAACCACTCTCACGGCGCTCGCCCCTTGCGTGGCGTTGTGGTTATCGACGTATTTACCGTCGCCCACTGTGCGGGCGGAGGGGGTGTTTGCCGCGCTACGAACCCGGCCAACGGAGTTCAATAGGCGGTCGTGGGCTAACGTCGGTGGTAATATCAAAACCGGCCCCTCCTTCACCCACCGTGGTGAAGTAGGGTCAAACAAACCCCCGAGACCAACACGGCCAGGGAAGGGCTTCGTTCAGCCGTGGGTTGACCAACGGATGGACATGTCTCCTCGCGAACAACGAAATTCCCACGTCAACCACGTTTCACTGCGCCCAACTAAAGTGTGAACACTGGGATAATTCCGCTCGTCGTTCTGCTGTTGACGAGAACGCAACTCGCGCCGCCGGTTTCGCGACGTTCTTCTCGCGGTGCGTTTGCGTACGTCAGTGCGCATGCAACATTTATTTTTAATTGCGAACGATCGCAAGGCCCAATGCTGAAATATAAATATCTGCATTTAATAGCCACCAGCGGCACGCTAAGCGGCCTCCCTGCCAAAGGCAGGGGGCATGTATTTAATGCCGGGTCGCCCAGCTACGCGACCTTCTGACAAGAGACAGATTTAGAGTTCGAGGTCTTGTGATCGGCAGAGACAAATTAAGGCAGCACAATAAGCTTCATGCCATAACCATCTAAACGGTCCATCTTTTTTATTTGCTTTATTTTAAAGAAACATTTGTAGCCATAACCGATCTGATATTTTCGGGTAGCGGCTTTACGAGTGGTACGAATGCTCTTTTAAGATTAAACCGAAAGTTGTCACGGTCGATATTATGAATCCTAATTGAGTTGTGCGTGAGGCCACTATGTAAGGATGTGGCCGAGTATCATGCCATTAACACGCTCCACCAATCCTCAACACCAAACAGACAAATTCCGATGTGAGAATTTGTTTATTGAACTCACCGCTTGGGCGAAATCACAGCGATCGGCGCGTTGTTAAACGCTTGCACGCTTGGCAATTTAATCGGTTTGGCTGCGTCGGGGCGGCGGGGTGGGGGGCGGTGGAGGGCTCTTGATGACACAAATATATGGCCAGGTCACCACCAGGCCGAACGCGAAAAAAATCAATGACGAGGCTATTTTTAATCGACGGCACACGTGTCACGCAGTAACATGTACACATACCACATGTACGGTCAAAATTTGCCGCCCGCTTATCCAAGTCGGCCATCTCCGTAAGGAGATACATGCTTAGGGAGAGACTGGTGAGCAAGGCGATTTTTTTTGCAGGCCCTACGTTTCTCCAAGGGATGTGGCCGTGGGGCAAACGGTCGGCACGCCGTGCCTCTCAACCCAGAGGTCACCGGTTCGGTTCCATATCCTGGCACGGCAGTTGAAAATAATGGAGCAAATTTAATAAATCCACCCAGTGGTATAATTGAGCGCTATACTTTTTAATGCAATTATTTTTCAAGCTGACAACTTAAAAGCGGCACTGAAATAGTTTCGCGGGGAGGTGCATTTGGAAATAACCTAAACTCTTGTCCGATGGACTTATAGCAAGAAATAATTAACTGACAGACCCAGAAACAACTCTGGTGTGCTAAGTACGCATGCGACATACCAGACACACCTTTAAGACAACTCTGAAGCTCAGCTAAATCCTGGAGGATAAAGAGAATTAGGGAGGGAGGAAAGGAGAGATGGAGGGGGAGGGAAGGGGGGAGGAAGGGAGGGTGGCCTACATATGGACTATAGATTAACAAGGAACATATGTCTTTAATTGGCGAGCACAGCTGGAACGACTAATCGATCGAGTCGATTTACCGAATGTTTTAAACAAACCACTCTTTTTTTCCCGCGTCAATTCCAGAGGTCCTCTTTAAAAATGGCAGATGCCCCGACATCCTGCCTTCCGAATGCCGGAAACCCCCTGCAAGCCACGCCCATCGTGGCTGATGCCGTTGACATCACCAAACCCCGCTCTAGCACCTCCCGTCCAGCGTCACACATGTAGGACAGAATCGAGACGACCTGAACCGATAATCGGTAAGAGCCGACTACTTCAGTCAAATCAGAATCGTTATTTGTACTGGAGGAATCCGATGAGCTATGAAGTTCTTTTTCACAGATGTACAGTAAGGGGCACGTAGTCTGAACATTACAACAACAAACAAGACAACAACATGATCGAAGTGAAAGTGTAAGAAAGGTAAACAAATCACTCTTTTTTCTAAATCTACATGTAAAACTAAACGACATTTTTTCTATTGCATACCAGCAAAAGCCCACTGAGCTAAGTAATTGGAAAGCAGCCGGGCACGAATATTTCGACACCAAACATCTGTCTCCCATCGGCCAGTCATCCCGAGCCTTGCCAATGAGATCACCGCCTCCGACCACTTAAGTCAGAATCAGGCTCGTTATTTATACCGGAGGAATCCGATGAGCTATAAAGCTCTTTTTCACAGATGTCCAGTCGGGGCAGGTCAGACCATTACAACAAAAAACATCACAAAACCACGATAGGAGTGCAAAGTATAGGAAAGGTAAATAAATAACTTATTTTTTCCCCATTGGAACCTCCTTTGCCAGTAGCAAAATATGATAGTTGTTTTTTTACCCTTTTATCTGGCAACAAAACTGACACCTTTTTGGCGTCATCTGGTCCAACACCATGTGAGACTAGGATCTAAGAAAAACTGTCTCGGGTGTGGACCAATCAATTTCAAGGACAGTGCATACATTATCAGAGTTGTGCTTTTTGTTTGCATTCCGACCGCAGGTATTGTGGTCAATGCAAACATGACTCCTTCTAAAAAAGGTGTCAGTTTTGTTGCCAGATAAAAGGGTAAAAAAACAACTATCAACTTTTTTTTGATCTACAAATAAAACTTTTTTTTTACATCTTACCAGGTAAAGCCCACTGAGCTAAGTAATGTAGCCAGGCTCTAATATTTCGATGCCAAGCATCTGATTCCCATCGGCGAGTCTTGCCGTGCCATGCCGGTGATATCACCGTTCAGGGGAATCTGTTGCCCTTGCAGCCGGCTATGACAAAAGCTTGGCGAGTTTGTGTCCTTGTGATCTCACTTGCTTGGCGAGCCTTACGGACGAACACTGTGAAGCATTCCATTGGGACCGCACGGCACCTTGGGAGGATCTGGTGTTCATACATAACACACAAAAAGTCCCGTTTTTATAAGAGCTTCTTTGAATTTGAAAAACGTGTGTCATATCGGCAAGACACAATATCAACGTAAAAATGTACACGGGACACTACTCTTACCATATCCCGTCGACCCTTCGGAAGACGTTACGGGCACCAATGTGGAAAATCTTGAAGAGAGGGGCTTGAACAACATTGTATTGATTTTTAAAGTGGTCCACTCTAGACGGTTGGGTGGCTCGGAGGTCGCAACGTTGAGCCGGCACTGCTGACATCTGAGCTCTTTCTAAAACTGTGTTTTCTCGGATTGTAGGATTTTAAGTGGTCTAACTCCATCCACCAATGACTGCACGCACAAATATTGCAGCCACACTGAAGTGTGGGGGGGGGGGGGGTTCACTTCAGCTGGCTAAATTCCAACTCTGAAAATCAAAACATTCGTTCGATTGTCACGAGACAAACAAAACACACGGTTTGACTATAATGCACCATATTCTTTGGGTCTTTCGGTAAAGTCACGTAGATAGGAACCTATCTATGGAACCTATCTACGTGACTTTACCGAAAGACCCAAATAATATGAATTCCTGCAATGACGAAAGCTTTAAGTCAAGATATAATGCACCAATCTCATAGCCAAGTGGGTGCGAATGTGCGCCCCCTAGCGTCTCAAGCTGGAATGGCTATTTGAAGATTTTTTTTTTGGAAGTCGTGTGAGTGTCTATTGCGCCGGCGTTGTTGGGACCCCCTCTGCTCTGAGATCTCCCAAAAGATTCTGTGCTTCACGTCGTGACACCGATTATCGCCGTCATCATCGTCTGTCCCGTCCCATCAGCTCATTAGCAACGATGAGGATGAACGGACGTGGCTCTCGCTCTCAAGCCACTATGACGCCGACAGAGCGCTAGAAATAAAACCGATCGGAAGAAATCCACTTCCTCTCTTGTTTCCTATCATTCCCACTGCACACATTCGCCAACAGCATTCAACCTACGCCGACTTTACTGAAACACTTAAAGGCCTCGGACCTCTCTTGCTTGGCTTTCGAGCGCGTTACAATTTGGATCGTGATCATTATTATAATAATATGACATCTCACGTGGGAGCCACATGGGGGGACTGGGCCTCTGCGTGACCCGCCAATCCTGGGCTCCGAGGTCCAATGTAACAGGACTCACCACACCTACCATATTCATGTTAGCGGGGTCAGCAGGAGGGTATATCACACCAGACGATGGCCCACTGGCACAGACACTGGGCACCGTGACGTTACAAAATCTAAATCTAGCTCGCTCGTGTTTTGCACTGCAGGCAGGTGCAGCACATCAATACTGGACAAACATTCCAGAGGTGGGCCCGACAGCAGCCCCACATCCTCAGTGTGACCCCAAAGGAATGATGATGATCATGTTGATGGCGATGATGATGATGATGTTGATGATGTAGATGATGATGATCATGTTGATGATGATGATCTAGATCAGCGGTGGGGAACCTTTTTTCTGCCAAGGGCCATTTATAACATCATTCGCGGGCCATACAAAATGATCAACTTAAAAATGTGCCTGTTATATTTGGTCAGACATTTAATTAACTCACTAATGTGATGGCTGGAACTGCTTCTCTTTGGTGAGGCGTGTGATGTTAGCTGGTATTAATGATGTTGCTACTCGCAATTGCTTTTCCAGGCCTGCGTTTGCCTTGGCAGGGCCAGACCAAATGATTTTGCAGGCCTTATACGTCCCGCGGGCCGGACGTTCCCCACCCCTGATCTAGATGATGACGATGATGATTATGTTGATGATGACGATGATGAACATGTTGATGATGATAATGACGATTATGTAGATGATGATGACGATCATGTTGATAATGACGATGATGTAGATGATGATGATGACGATGCAAAATGACCACGGACATCAGGGCTGGGCAAACCTCTTTCTCACCGAGGGACTTTCAGATACCTTTTGGTGGGCAACCATCAATCAACTCAAAGTGTTCAATCGTAAGAGGAAGTGTCGGGTTGGAACTCTCGCAGAAAAGAGCATGACTCCGTGTTGGAGAATGGTTCACAGAAGCGGGTGTCACAGAACTGCATCTGAGATGGCTTAAAGTGACCTCGTCTCCACACTCGGGCCACCGCACTTTCCCAACGGACCCTTGATGTTTGTTGACGAAGGGGACAATTTTATGGCATGGCAGCGATCCTGCAATTTTTAATTCTAAGAGCTTGAATGTTGTCAAATTCATCATCAGCCATGGTCAGCCATGGTCAATCCACTGCTGGACGAAAGTCTCCCCAAGGCCGCCGTCATCTTTCATGATCATGGGATTTAATATTCCACGGGGCACCTGCACGAGACGATTTCATCGCTCCATCTCCTTGGTGGATGGGCCTCTCTGACGCATACCATTACTCATCATGTCAAGTGACCATAAAGAAATATCATTTGTAGCCCTCTGTCAATCAACTGCCGGATGAAGGCCTTCCCACGCCTTTCAGTTTTTTTTTTATATTTCACCATACTAGTAAGTGTGGGTTGGTGAAGCTGCATGGCATCGTGCATTCTGAATCACCTTTTCGATTTTTTATTTCAATAAATAGAAATAATTTGCCACAGTTGATGCCGCTGGGGGAGGAATCACTGCCCCCGTGACCCGATTCAGTTCGGAAAAGCGGGCCGGTATGGATTTCGTATTTTATTGCAATAAATTTTAATTGGGCTGCGACCATCAACTCACCGCACTTTAACGGCGGGTGGCTCAACTCCGGGTTCAAGCACAGCATCAGCATCTCAGCAGTGTCGGCTCAGGGTGTCTCAATCGGAGTTTAAGACGCGACAAGCTACCCAATTATCTGGATAATTTATAGTTTCGGTCTGATCTGACTAACGCAGCATTGCATTGTTTTGATTTGCATTGTTCCACAGCAACCAAACCTTCCCACTGACGGTCAGAGCAACCTTTGGCCAGGAAGTTATGAAAATTAATATTAAGTCACTTATTTACAGTACTTTATTACCCAGGAAAGTTTCGGTTTTTTACCAATTCCCTGTGTGGGTGTTTTGAGTATGGAGGGGAAACCGACACGAGGAAACACATGCAGACGAGGGAATAACACTCAAAAAGTCCGTACACGTGGGCTCAAAATCCCACTCGCTGTGCTGTCATATCCTGGTCCACCTCGCTGCCCAGAATATTGCGAGTTTCACGAAGGTCCGAGCGATTCATTTAAGGGCGGCGGGGGGGGCGGTGAAGCAGCCCAGCGGTGGCGCGTCCGCCGCTTATTGCGGAGGGTCGTGGTTCCAATCCAGCGGTCCTCCTCGTTATCACCGCGGCGTGTGATAACCACGACAACACCGCGCGCCGTCCGCTCCCCTCAAAGTGGGCGTTTAAAGATCTCGCGAGGTCACTCGCAAGAGTGGCCCGTTTGTGTGCCGTGCGTCACGAACTTTGCCTTCGAAAGCGGCGGATCGCGGGCACGCGCCACCATCGCCTGGCAACTCGCAAATTTTACCGCGTCGTTTTAGTGCCGGATCTCGCCGTTGCTTCGCTCACGACAGCCGGGCGCTCGCACGCTAACGCGGCGCCGGTGAAACGACGCGGCCGGTGCCCCTGCCGACGAGCGAGAGCGAAATTGCCGCTGGCACGGTTTGCGTTTTAATCCCGCGAGCGCAGGTCTGGCCACGCGCCGCTCGCCAGGCGCGCGTGGAAGCAAAGGGAGGAGGAGGCGGCCGCACTCGCGAGTGGAGCGACGGTGGAGTTGCGACCCCACCGGCGTGCGACCACGTGCGCGTGCGTACGTGTGCGTGCATGAGTACTTAGATGTACAATTAATAATACCGTTACGCTCGTTTTACCCAGGAAAGTCTCACTGAGTCTCATGACTCTTTTTCAGGAGGGTCTTGCCAAGTCTTGGCAGTAGGGGGTCGATGACTGCTGCGTGTGGTGCCACTGCTTTAATTCTGCAGTGCGGTATTTCGAAAAATTGGGACCGCGAGGCCGGAACGCAATGGCCTGCTCTTGCGAATGACGTCGTGGGACCCCTGTCAAGCGAAGCGGACGGCGCGGAGTATTTTCACGATTACTTTCACCCGCAGTGCGAGCCAGGGCGGGCCGCTGGAAAATCGAACGGCTGCTGGTCCACGTCACCACCCCCTAAAAGGCGTGCGGCCGAGAATTTAGAAACGCCCCCCCACATCCCCGACACAAACCAGGTAGCATACAACACGGTTGAAGGTGTAGCAGATGAAGAGTTCATGCGTTTCCTGAATCGAGCATAGGTTACTTTACAAAACTTGGGAATTTAGATGGGGGTGGGGTGGGAATTCCAAAGCGTGGCAGTGCGAGTAAGACACAGGAATAGAAGGGCTGTGGCCTGCATGACAGTTGAACGAGACGAGACGGTCGGCCTGGTAGGCCGAGCCCTCAACACATGCACATCCACGCACGCGCCGCCCCCCACCGCCGCTCTGTTTGCGTGTCCAGCTACCAAATTTGGTCGCTTGAACAGAACACCGAGGGTTGTTGTCCTAGTCCGTGAGTAATCGCCAAGAAATGAGCCAAGGCAGGGGCTGCCGTTCGTCAGCCCCAGGTGCCAGGAAATGAATCAAACTTCGCTTGGGATTGAAATGAACCGTTTCTGCTGGCTGCTCCAGGGAAACAGGCGTCGCCTCCACTGAGATACAAATAACAAGGACATTTCATGGGGAAGAAGGTTTTCTCACGACGCCTGAATAGGAGAGAACTAAATGTGAATGCATTGTCTTAAGTGGTGTATTATAAAAAAAATTACACAAGTGACAAAAAAACTGGAGTTTTAAATGTCCTGGGAAGACTTCGCAAGATAGCAGCTGCCTCAAACAAGAGTACATCCTGGGAAAACCACCTGCGCGGCTCACGTGCAGCCTCGTCATAGTGAGAGGCGGAAGCGCCGGTCGACGACCGCGCCGTCTTGTGGGGTAATGTCAAAGAGGGCCGCTGTACGCACTACTTGGCTTTAGGGGTCACCTCTCTCTCCTCTCCACCAAAACAACCACCGCCACCATCGCCGGCGCCGACACCACCAGCAGCAGCAGCAGCAGCAACGCCCATATGGAAAATCGGAAGAGCAGACTGCTGGCGTCAGGGCCAAAAACATTCCGACGATAAGTCAGCCGCCCCGGAACACGGCAGGACAGGGGCTGTTCATAAGTGACAGTTGAATCGACGAATGTTTTGGAATATGTGACGTCCGATTGACCATAGAGAGGCAGCGGCTTTACATTTGGCAAGCGATGATTCACCCACCACCCGTCACCTCGCTGCCACCCAACAATGAATTGGTCACGATTCTGGGTTTTTTTCCACTCAATTCCACAATCAATCCTTTAATGTCCCGTCTGTGCCATCCCGTTTGTATTGCTTTGTCGTTTGTTCCGTCTGGTTTGAGCGGGTTTTGTTCGCTCCATTAGCCCAATAGTTTGCGTAAATCGTAAACAATTGACTCCTGCACGAATTGGCCCCTTGTATTTATCGTTCTGCACGTCTCCGTGGTCAACTCAACCTCAGATAAGGTGACCCAGCGTGGTGTGCAAACGTCAGCGCAGACTTGGCATTTGGCACTCTGCTCACGGAAACCATTTCTAATAGTTTCCCCGAATGAACTCGTCGGACAATATGGCGCCTGTCGGCTGGAAACATACTGTAAGAATAAGACTGCACACAAAACTGGATTCATGGAGAGCAGAAAGTGCGATTGTGACCATCATCACGGGCCTCCCATCATGCCTCGCATGTCACGTGACGTCACTACTTCACATCGCACCCCTCCCTGGGCTCCCGAGGGACGGCGGCGTTGGCTATGCTGCTGCACGTGGCTGCCTGCGATCCAGCGCTGCGGAGGCAGCAGCGAGGGTTGGTGAATCACACACAGATGTTGCTGTGAAACTCCCTTCCCGTGGGCGTCGAGGATTGTGGACTAATCCCCATCCGTTTCCATCTGTACGGGCTTTCTCCAGGTGCTCCCGTTTCCTTCCACATGTATAAACAACTCGTATACATCGGCTGAAAAACACCTCAAAATAAAAACCCAATGCAGCGGGGTCCCCCCTGAAAAATATTCATTGGACTTGGCGTGGCTTTCCTGGAAAAGTAATTATTATCATAAATTCCACCAGCGGACCGAATTCTGCGAGCTCTGACTCTGCCATGAATCCCGGTCCCAGCTTTACAGGTAACGAAATCATTCCGTACTTTGTGTAAAACGCACACAGGCTGGTCTTGGACCGCCTACTCAAGCGACATGGACAATGACACACCCGCCTGCGACAGCCCGGCATGCGTGGCAGTCGCCCTTTCGAGTGCTTTCCAGCCCCAGCCTGCTGAGCTTCCAAAATGTTCCGAGATCTGATGAGATGGGGTGGTCTGCTCACGGGCGCTTGCATGCACAGCGGCGAGTTGTGAGTTCCACGTCCCTTCCTCGGAGTTCCCGCAGTAGATTTCCTCGACGGTTGTAGTTTGGCGTTTCGTAACGCGAGACACATTTGACAGTTGAGAGCGTAGCGTGTGTGCTATCTCAATAGCGCACATGGCTAAACAACGGCCTTGAAGTCCAGTGGTCACATCGAAGTTCACCGTCTCTTTCCCAATTTGATTTAAATTGCCCTATCAGCGCGAGCTCAAAACTATTGGAAGAGAAGTGCATTGCTCCCCCTGCTGAATGAGATATCAAAGAACTAATTTAGAGATCCCTTAAAAATATCTGCCTGCCCCAGAGATAAATGTTCATTCTATGACTGCAAAACATACATTTTACTTATTCCAACAGGTGAAATGTAATCAAGTGACACACCAAACATTATACCGATGACCGGGCTGAAACGAAAAAGTTACCACAGTTGAAAATCCGGTTTCGCCACGGATGGCCGAACCCCAGACTCAAAGCCCAGGATCTCAGCAAGTGCCAGCCCAATCCCCAATCCTCCAACTGCTGAACCACCAAGCCAATGCACATCCGTTCCATGAACCCTCATCTCTCCAAAATTCGGAGCGGATTATCGCTCTGATGACCAACGCAGATTGCATTTAGTTGGTTAGATTTGAGAAGGTCAACATTAAAGGTCACTTTAAAATAATTCTGCTTCACTTGTTAAAATATGCAGTCAGACTCGCTCTCAGCCGGTTCAAAGCGCGGCCAACGAGGCATTTGGCTGGCTAAATGTACCGTCTCCCAGTTTCCTCGTTCACGTTTTGACTTAAGAGTTGATGGGGGGGGGGGGGGGGGAAATGTGAACCCTATTCCTGTTCAAAAGCTCACATACACAGCACATACAAAAAAATGTAGCCGTAGATATTTAATATTTTATGCTGTATTCATTTCAGAGGAATTCCAAAGCCGCGTACGAATATATATTTTAATATTGGGTTGGAGAGTCATGAATCATAATCATTTTAAAGTATTGGGAGTTCCGACAATGACCACCCAGTTAATTTGCCTCCCACAAAAATTCCATTGACAGCTGCGCATTGATGCCCAAAAAAATATATTTTTTCATTATGTAAGGGTTTGTTGGCGATCCACCCCTCACATATCCATAAATCGCCAAAGTAAAGACCTGTGAGGTATGCTCAACATAAACACATCGGCACGTACAATTTATAATGCACAAAGACTCGTGTTTATTATTAACATAGTAGCCCCGAATAGCTTCCTGGAAATCGTGTTATCTGTGACCAAGAAGCGACACTGAAACGCGACGACACAACCCCAGCGTTTTATCGCATCGCCACGGTCGCCAAGTGGTGACACTTGCGCCCCACGACATGAAGGACGTATGTTTGATTCCTGACTCGGGTGACTTTCTGCGTGCAGTCTCTATGTTCTCCCGCCTGTTCTGCGTCGGTTTTATCCAGGTTCTCCGATTTCCTCTCATAACTTTGTTTCTTTCGGTAAAGTCACGTAGGTATAAAATAAAATAAATCACGACGTTTCGATCGCAACACAAGCGGTCGTCCTCAGGTGGAAAAAATATAATCCAGCAGTGTAACTGCTGAACCAGTGAGAGAGCTGTTACAACAAGGTTATATATGTAGCGATGGGTAAGCAAGCGGGGTCTGACCAAAAGTAATTGGTGTTGGGCCAAACATCCTAAAGTAGGACCCTCCTGAAGAAGAGCCTTCGGACTCGGTGTGGGTTTCCTGGGAAAATAGGTTCAACAGAAAAGAGTCTAAAATAAAGGCCGTTTGGGTCAGATCGCGTAAACGTAAATGTGTAGTAAATCCACCTCCACCCGACACAGCCAAATGGTAAGGTCTGTCACGTGAATTGTGACTTCTTCACAATCCTGGCAATCGCCTGATGAACCTGGTTGTAATCACCAGAGAAACGTCACAGTACTCAAGTTGTAAATGTTGCAGTGGGTTTACTCTCTAGCACACCGGTGTGCTCAAGTAGTAAATCATTGCCACGTTTTGTTTAAAGTGACAAACTTTACTTTTCGGCTGCATTGGGTGGTAACGATACATATATATTTACGCGATATAACACAACAAAAAAATCGTAATTATGTAAATTGGTCGCGAAAGCCTTCTACGTGTTAATCATGAAAGAGGTCTGACATTTTGCTTGTGCTGGAAGCTTGCTCCTGAAAAAGACTCCCAGCACAAGAAGTGAAACATAACAATTTCTGTTCGTCGATAGACCAGTCATTCACATACATAGTATTTCGCCATTATCATTGCGATTTGTTTAAATTATCATTAGCATGACAAGGGGAAAAGCATAATAAATTGCAAACGTGATACAACCATTAGCAAGGAAACAAATTCACAATTAAAATAATTTTAGTAATGTTTGACGTTAGTATAAGGGAATAGTAGAGTACTTGATCCATACTTTCGAGTCAGAAGGGTGACAATCTGAAAGCATCAACGTCCTGACATGGATCAATCTTGCTTGTGCTGAATTTGGCCACTTGTTTAAACAGAACATGGGATACTAATGGTGACAAGAACCAGCCAGTCCTGTTTTATGCTTCAAAAATAGCATGGTTGATCTCTTTCCCCATCCTGTTCTTGTACGACACTTGCATCAAGAGCAGCTCGCTGGAGTGAGGGTTTTATGAGCTTACGCTTGTTCATGTCTGCACACACACTCAGCCGACACCAGATGTAGAGCTTTCAATATAATCACGTTACAAATCTCTCGCGCACTCTTTCGGTGTTAACCAATTAAAAAAAGGATCGTGTAAAAATCGCCGAAGCAAAACTACGTTTATGTTAAAGGTGCTGTGGATGTTCCAAACTAATGCTTCCCAATAGCACTGGGGCATTTTTAAATCCTTTATTTTAAGTTCACTTGCTTGCTTGCTTGCGCGCTTAAGACCGTGCAAATATTTCGGTAGTTTTTTAATCCACTTCCCGTGATCCAATCGAGCTGACATTTTGCACACAGACTCGTTGTGCGTGACAATTTATTTTCGTGAAAAATTTGTTCCAAAATGTTACACTTTTTAGGCAAAAATATATATATTTAATTACCAATTGCTTAATGGTGGCAGGCAATCATCTGACCCATAGGTGGCAGCCATCTCAAGCCAGAGGACGAGAGGACTCTAGCCGCCACGCATATGAAGGATTTATAGTGAAAAACTTTCGATGTTACTGGGCATTGTCAGCAAGATGCGGCCTACAACTGGCCATGCTATGGGCAGTGTCAGCTACCCGCTGTATACGCGGTGGCCCCAAATAGTTGTACGAGTGCAAGGAATGTGTCAATTGCTACGGAAAGAGAAACTCACCTGGAAAACATTCGTTTGACGATGTGAGTCAAGCGGAAGAAAATAATGGGGTTTTTTACGAAAGTTGGTTTCTAATTTTGAGTCTTTGAACAACTAATAATAATAGTACGCGAGAATTTGCAACAATACCATGAGAAATGTGCCTCGGGGCTCTGGAGACCACCTAGAGAAGATTCCAGACACGCGTTGACAACGATGGCGAACAAGTGGAGAATGACTTTTTGAAGCTATTACCATTACATTTGTTATTATGTTAAAGTGTATTATCCGTTCTTTATCCATTAAAAACGATAGTCCTATCTAAGTGTTAACATTTGTTTGGAGCACCATGTATGTGCATTGATATGTCACTTGCTTAAATGACTCAGCATCTCAAAGGGCCCTCTCCATCGCGTCTCATCTCAAACATTTGCAGATGACCCCCGGTGGCAGCCATCTCTGTGTGAGCGCAAGGCGACTAATTTGGACCACGCTGCAGGCACACAGTGGCCTTGTTCTTTCAGAATGACATCGCGCGGGATCTTGAACGCGTCCACTGCTAGGAAGCCGGCATGTGCTCACGCCCAATACACCCGCAGCATTAACCAGGGCAGCCTGCCTCTGTAAGAATCACAAGCCTTCCGCAAACCGGTGGCCAAATGTGCTACGGCCGGGCCATGTCGCGGTCCCGAAACGTGGTGGAGTTTGGCTCAGCTCTGGCTCAACTCTGCTCCTGACACGAAGAGATCTCCTCGCTAACAACGTCAGACGCGAGTCGCGACCGCACACATCATTTGAAATCCCACAGCGCACCATGAATCCCACACTCCCAGTCTGAATTTCACACCGAGGCAGGATCCTATTTCATCGTAGATATGATAGCTTTGTTCAATACCAGCACAAATTAGTAACGAGCAGCACTAGCTCCATCAAACACGGACGGATATTACAATTTTGTTAACCTGTGCATATTAAAATGTTAACATTTACATTTGTTTTCAAATCTATACAATCACGGACACACTTTAACACTCCAAGATCAAATACTGTACTGGTGTTAAAACATAAACCTGATGCGTTGACAAAGTCAAGCGTTTTCTAAATCCTCAAATAAATTTGACACCCCTTTGTGGGAATTCAACAGTCCTGTAATCCATTAACCTGGAAGACAATGGTGCCGTTAACAAGCTGATGTTGTCTAACGACAGCATTTTTACGATGAAGAAAAGCGATTGGGCTTGGATAGGACACGTCGTAAGAAGGACAAGGTGGCGGATGGACAAGACTAAGAACTGAGTGGCAGCTAAAGGAGGGAAAGGGCCCAGAGAGCAAGTCCACTGCGGAGATCGTGCACCGAGGACACTGGTTCGTCTTGCATTGCGGAATGGCAGCCATTTAAGAAAGGCCTCTGTCCAGCTGTAGATTGATCAGGGCTGATGATGACGACGACGAACGACGTCTACAATTAAAAGCCTGTCCTCAATCAATCGGGCATTCTGGTGTTAAACTGGAATTTGGAAGATGTGTGTGCAAATGCCTTCCATCGCTGTTCCCGCTCCACTGTGCACGCACTTTGTATGCTGCTTCGTGTCAATTGTTGGTAGGCATATTTATATCAAGAAAAACGTTCACTTTTTTCATCTTAAAAGTTTGATGACATTTTACATGAGATGTTCATTCCCTTGGAAGCCGTCATGTCTCTCCCTGTAACTCGGGTCTCCCTTTAAATGGGGTCTCACCTGGTTGACATAAAGCCGATGAATGAATGTCCCGATGGATATAACGACCGAGTCGCCACCACAGAAATGTGGAATTTCAACGTCTGAAAATTGTGGATATTTTTTGCAACGTCAAAAGATTGTGGGACGGAACTCCTCTCAACCGCTAACTGAGATGGAGTTCCACCCCACAATCTTTTGAGTTGAGAGACACTTTGGCTACAATTATGATGCAGCAATTCATGTACCAATGTACCAATGCGGTGGATCGGTGGCGCAGTGGTGGGCACACCTGGGGAACGGAGTAACAGCCTCCATTGGGTGGGTGCCCAAAACTCAACTACACAGCCACTGCAGGGGTAATTTGGCCTACTCTTCCTCCAAGTTGGACAGATTGTCTTGGAAGAGGTGGGGGTACCCACGCTTTACCCCACCACACGCGACCACGGTGTCTATTCACGTACACGATGTTCTACTAGAAACGGTGCAGTATTTCAAAGCATATTAAAGTGCGTGCTGCGAATACAATTGCTGTATAATAACTATCACAGAGTATCACCACATTCATTATAGAGGACCAACGAGATTAACACATTTGAATAAACAATTACATGACGATCAATTCCGCCCAGGAAGTGTATACAAATATCCCATCTCCTTTATAATTCGATCATTAATGCATCAGTTTGCTTAAGATGTTCAGTGTCTTAATTGTGCTAAATGATAATCTTTCAATTTCTGAAAGTGTGCAATTTGTGCCACTTTGAGCACACAATACAATGAAGGCTCGACTTGATCGAGATGGAATGTTGTTGGAGTACAATTTGTGAATGTGTCAAATGCACCGTGTCCCAAACTCACAACACGTGTCAATGTGAAAGCATTGTACCTGGGTCTCACTTCGGATACACTCTCCAAGTGGGCAACGTTTTACCAGACGTACACTACAAGATAACAGCAACAACACACACCGAGTCGGTTTCACGGACGGGCAATGACATTCATGCGGTGACAACCTTCAACGTCTCGAATCAGTCCGCAAGCGCCACGTGGTGTTAGACTTCAAGAGGCTTCGCTCCATAAAAAGTGCCGTCGATTGGCCCTGAGCAAAAAGCAAATCCGAGTTGGTGAGAACGTCTCTTGCTTGCCAAACGCCGTCCCAACGTG
>CM025670.2:8387375-8400710 GCA_014621495.2 Entosphenus tridentatus | reverse complement strand
CCACCCACTAACTCACCTGCTCACCCACCCTCTTACACAACCACCCAACTCACCCACCCACTTACTCACCTAACCACCACTCACTCGTCCACCCACTAACTCGCCTATTCACCCACCCTCTTACACAACCACCCACTAACTCACCCACCCACTTACTCGCCAAACCACCCACTAACGCACCTACTCACCCACCCTCTGACTCCCCCAACCATGCACTAATTCACCCACCCTCTTACTCAACCACCCACTAACTCACCTACTCACCCACCCTCTTACTCACCTAACCACCAACCAACTCACCCACCCTCTTACCCAACCACCCGTTAACTCACCTACACAAGCACCCTCTTACTCACTCACTCACCCACTAACTCACCGACTCACCCACCCTCTTGCTTACCCAACCACCACTAACTCACCCACCCTCATACTCACCCAAGCACCCACTAATGCAACCTACTCACCCACCCTCTTACTCACCCAACCCCTCATCCACACACCACCATCCACTAATCTGCTCGCCCACTGACCCAATCACCCACCTACTCTTCCACTCGCTCACCTTTTGCCGCGTTCGTCCCATCTATTTTGGAACTCCGTGCCGGTCACTGTCCCCCACGATTTGTCACCGTCAGCCAGTTCTGCAGGACAGCAGTAGACTCGAGGAATGTTCTGTGAAGCTCACAAAGAAGCATGACCAAGGCGCCGCTGTGTGCCATAGGAATGGGGTGAATTCCAAATGTTAATTCGTTTTCATCTCAATCGTGTTATAGATTTCACGTCAAGAGGCTGTTTAATGCATTTGGATTTCTGGCAGAGCAGTGCGCATCCCTTTGCGTTAGCTAATGGCCTTTGTAAGTAGATATCGCAGAACTACCTCTGAGATGCCTTCAGGTGACCTTTGGTCCTCACAGTATGGGGCAGGATCCACGCCGGTCTTGCCACCATCACACGACAGTTTTCAAACCGAGAATAAAAAATCTCTGATCTGCTGCGGTGTTTATCAATATTAAGTGCAGACCCGAATTTAATGTGTCAAGTTTTGTGTATGTGTGTGGTCGTTGGCGACTGGGTTGAGACCTTTGGGCTAACTCCACCCGAGAAGCCGCTTGAACTACGGGCAGCTGTCTGGGTTTGAACCCAGCTCGACGGTGCCCAGCTCGGCACTCTGACCTTTGAACCGCCCGGCCGAGCCTCCCGAGCGTGAGAGATATTCAGAGCTCTCGGCTCGCGATGGGAAGTACGCAAAGTTAAATTCCCACACGCGGAGATGCATCCGGTCCATTGTTAGGTAACGGCGAGTTGATTCAACGATTGTAAAGCTGACAACGCGTGCATCATGTTGTTTGTGTGGTGTGGGACTGTTTTTGTTGTTGTTTTGCTGCGTTGCCCAGCTTGCATTTGATGAATTATACGTACCTCGTGTAATTTGTACTTGTATACTTTTATTCGTCTTTATTTTTGTTAACGACTTGCTTACCTTTTCTCAACCTTGCTTTTTCACGTACGGTTGTTTGCATTGTCGACGTAAATCGCTGAACCCCGTGTGCCCCTGCCGGACGACGCGAGAAAGAAACGAAGAGCTTCACAGCTCATCGGATTCCTCCTCCGTAGTCCTACGCAAAGGTCCCCCCCCCCCCCCCCCCCCCTGCCCCGCCCCAACTTGGCCGCCGCGCCGGGGCAGGTGCCTGCAGCCGGTGAAGATGGTGGCGGGCGTGCTGGCGGTGGGGGCGGCCTGCGGGGGGCTGGCGTGGGCGCGCCGGCACGGCGAGGCGGTGCGGCTGGCGCAGCGCCACAACCCGGGCGGCGTCGCCGTGGCGCTCGCCCTCTGCAGCCTGGCGCTCTGCCACCTCGTGGGCGGCCTGCTCTTCTTCCTCAGCGGCATCGCGCTGCCCGTGCTGCGTGAGTCGCCCCAACGCCCCAACGCCTCCACCGCGCCGCCGTTAACTCGGACAACAAACGGTCGGCGGCACTTTCAGACGCGTCGTTCCTGCGGCCGTCTGGAACGCTCTTTGCTTCTCGTATTAGGAAGCCATTGGGAGCTGTGCACTTTTAAATCATCGTCTAGATTGAAAATTCGCTTCTTTAGAACTGCTTTTGTTGTCCCCCCCCCCCGCGGACCTCCGATTAGCACGGTTGGTCATGTACGGTGGGAAAGAAGTTCAACATACTGACGTACAACTCATAATAAAGGGGTTTTTTTTGGTTGTAATCACCAAACGAAACGTAAATGTTGTGGGTTTACTCTCCAACACACCAGGGTGCTCAAGTAGTAAATAATTGGCACGTTTTGTTTACGTGGCAAACCTCACTAATTGGCTGTGTTTGATGGTGGTGGGTTAAAGACACAATTATATTTAACCCAAAAAAAAACTTTAATATGAATAATTATGGTCACGAAAGCCCACTACTATGTGTTAAACCAGCGGCGCTAAAGTTCGTGTAGAAATAATACAAAGACGAGGGTGGCAGCCGAGGATCGCGAACGTATCCGGGCGGACGTTCACCGAGGAGACGGAGGGAGCCATGCGGTCTGTTGGCATGCAGGTGCCGCTGGATGGCATCGTTGCACGGCAGGATCGTGAGAGGTGGCGGTTGTGGTATTGGCCACACGTCCCAGGGCTGACAAAGTACCCGCAAATTACCTAATTTGGACGAATTTAGCAGGCCTTAATTTGTTTAAGATTATTTTATAATTAACAAAATTATCGAGCGAAATAGTCGCGACCAAAGTGGCCTTTATTTTATTCAATGATGTTTGTGAGTGGATGAAAATCGTCGATCGTGACGAAATGTTTCTCCGTCATCGGCATCTGTTCCACGAGGGGTACACAACGCACACGCAGCTGTTTAGCAAGGGAGACGCGGTGGCGTTCACAACACCCCTACCGCAGTGGGCAGAGGCGGAGGTGCAGCCCAACAATTTCTCGCTCAAGCCGCTGCCGAACGACGGCGGATTATTTTAACGTTTTAACGGCTCCTCGTTTGTCCCGTCGCAGTGGTGATCCTGCACGCGTCGCTCCGCTTGCGCAACATCAAGAACAAGGTGAGCAACCAGATGGAAGTGCTGGGAGTGAGGAGGACCCCCATGGGGCTGCTGCTGGAGGCCCTGGGCCAGAACCTGGATCCGCAGGCCGACGACACGACGGAGGCGGAGCAGTGGTACGCCAAGTCCCGCTGAGCGACGTGGCCGTTGATCAACTTGGGGGGGGGGGGGCAACTTTTAGGGCAATCGCCGCCGGCAACGAGTTCCAGCATGAGCGACCGTGGCGACTTTGGGGGCGACGGAGTTTCTGTCTCGCGCCGATGGGAGAGCAGCGTGTTTGAGTTGACAGTAATTCATGTAGAGACGAGAGATAGCAATCTGTTGCTGAAGTTAATCTGCTGAAAAAATAGGCTCAGAAGCATGAGGGGGGTGGCTATAGCACGAGTAACTAGTTGGTTAGGTTAGGGGACAGGAAATTGGTCATTCGGCAAGTTCTTCATGCAGGCCACTTACTGGCAATCGCTCAGTCAGTTGCTCAGCCACTGCGATACATTTCAATATAATATTTGCCTCTGGGGAAAAAAAGTCTTCCGTAGTCAGAAGGCATCTCTCTCGTCCATCCACATGCACCAACTTGGAGCCGACATTTCTCAAAATAAAAAGAGATTTCTTGCCGGTCAGTCACGTAAGCTCCGTCCGCGATCCGATTGATCTGACCGTCGCAGCTGCCCCATGGGGGGCAGCCACAATCAGATTTGTTCAGGTTTTGGGCAACTATATTTTTACAACAGGAATCATGCTGCGGCAACCATTGCTGGTGACGATTGCCCCCCCCCCCCCTCTAGAATGAATTGCCCCCTGTGAAATCACCGATTTCGACGGACGGGGGGGGGGGGGTGATAATTGGGAGCGGTCCGTGTATGAGTCATCGAGCTTATTTTGAATTGACCAGGTGAAAACTCAAGAGGCCAATGATAGGCGGTCTCATTTTCAAGAGTGAACCCGGCTCACTGTGAATGACAAAAACAAAAGTGCTGTAGCAGTCGTGTAACCGCGTCACGTGAGGAACATATTGCGCTAATACAAATCGATGTCAAGATAATAATAAATTCACCATCGCGTTAGCCGGCTCGGGCAGGTGATGTTGAGACTGATCGTAGTACAATTTGAGAATTGAGCTTCGGAAAAACATTAAACGAATACAGGGTAACTACTGATACTGTAACTCTATGTATAATCCTGGGGGCAGTGGCTGAGGGGGGGGGGCAAATGTGAACAAGGGGTCCCTCTCCTGGCGATGCGAGTGCCAACGGCCGGACGTGCAGCGTCACCACGCGCAGGGGTCAGCCAGATGTCAGGCTAAGAACATTCAGGTCGTGCTTGCATTCCAAACTCCGCCCCAGGTTTTTTCCTGCCTCGTTTTGTGATGACACGTGCAAGGTGGATTAACGACCTCGATATGCAGCGACTCGCGTATGGACGCCTAGGCTCGCTCGCATAGAAAACACAGGAGACACGAACGCGCGTAGAGACACGTAGGCTCGCACAGGAGAGAGAGTCGGACTCGCTTAGAGATCCATAGACTCACGCAGAGACGTATAGACTCTCAGGAGACCCGTAGACTGACATAAGGACCCAATAAGACACTGCAATGTGCTTGCAGTAGATTTATCATCGGTGCATAAGAGACCCATCGACTCGCATAGAGACCCCACTGAGGGTCTTGAATGCCGGCACCACACCGGTGCAGTGATGGCGCTGCACTGGTGCAGCAACATCATCACCTTGGTGCAGCAACATCCTCACCCTGGTGCAGCAACATCACCGCACGGTGCCTTTACGTTCAAACTACCAATGAGTCCACCTGCACGCATCATCTCCCACGACTGGAAAACCCGAGGATTAGTATCAGTCGCTCACCGTGTCCGGGACCCACGTACCACACCGATCGTGAAGGGTTAAAGACCCCCCCACTCGCGTGGCCCAGGCCCCCCCCCCCCCTTGTGCGCGAGGGATGCGTTGATGACACAACCACTGTGCACCAGGGTCCGTTGTTGCCTTACGATGCGCGTCCCCGTGGATCGTGCGTCCGAGGAAATGTCGAGTAACAAAAACAAACCCCCCGGCCTGCTTGCACCGCTCTGCGCTCAGACGCGTGACCATTTCGAGGCATGCGGCGGCGGAGGCGTCTAAGCGAAGCCGCGTTGCCACGGTTTGTTTGCACGCGAATGTGCCCGTACGGGAAACGCTCAAATTGCTTCCCTGTGTATTACCACCGTGTGCCCGTGTCACACACTTCTCACCGTAACGTCCCTTAAAAGTTCCCTCTCTGGCCTCGGTTACCCCATGGGCAGTCTCACCGAGCCTCAAGACTCCTCCTTCATGAGAGCAGTGTGCGTGGCGACCGACGTTGCTATTGTGCGTAATCCCAATCGAGAGATTTTTCAGATAATCTTCTCAGGTGTTTAGCCAATACCAGCTACGTTGGGGTTCTTTGTTGCCAGGTTTGTTCTGTTTTTAGCTGCGGGAGGAAATTGGAGATGTCCCGGAGGGAAAACCCCACGCAGGGCAGGGCAAAGACGTAAAAAGAAAAAAAACTTCGCACAGAACGTGGGAGCCCGATTAGGGACTGAAACCCAGAGCCCCGTCCTTGCCGCGAGGTCGTCACCACTGCGCCGCCGTCAGCTCGCGTGCGACTCCGTCTGCCCTCACCACCATGAACGTCACTTCAGTTCCCTGCAGAATTCGAGCCGTCATAGGCTGCTGTAATGACGACGCAAAACACAGCTCTCCAAACCCTCCCGATGGGTGCACTCTCGCTTTCGGACGCACTTTGCGGTGGTCCACGTCAAGCAACCTTGGTCAATCCCATTGCTCGAACGAGGTACTCGCCCCCCCTCCCCCGCCCCTTTCAGCAACGTCACGCCGCGGGGTCCTTATTTTGACCATACCTCACCACGCCGGTCAGTGCGGAGTCGTTGAATGCGGGGAGCGTAGACGGGGGGTAGAGGGGAAACGGAAGGTACGGCGGTGCCAACGATGGGTTCTGCTGCCCCTGCACTGTGCTGCCAAACCACGTAGCCCCCCCCCTCCCACCGCACAGCCTATAACACCTTTTGTGGTCGATGCTTTATAATCGCAAACTGCATGATACCCATGGGTTGTGTTATGCTCGAAGCGTGATACGCAAGCAGAGCCCTCTTTGTTTCACCTCACCCAGTTACATCGGCTCGCAACGAAGTTCTTCCGCCCGTTAAACTGTTTCTTGCAGTTGGCAAACAGCGGGAGCCATTTGCAGTACATTGAGTCGACGTGAAGACATTGCCGATGAGTTTTAAATCAATTTTGAGGATGTAAGTGTTGATGGGAAGGCGGCCTGACCTCGACTCCCGAACCTTGGTGAACATCAGTGGCAGGTGATGTCTGAACCGCTCCTAAGCCACCCCTCCCACTTCACCAACCCAGACTTGACCAGCGTGGTGAAGTATGGTCAAACAACCTCCATGGCTGATACGGTGTGAGTAGACTGTCATCTATCAGGGGATTGCCACAAAGCTGCATATTATTATTACAAGTAGTGTAGCTAAGCACTGTTGAGTATTTACAGTAATATACATTGTGAATGGGTGAGATTTGTCAGCTGATTGGAATTGGTCCAAGCACTGGTTTTAAAGTTATTTGTTCAGTCACGGGAAGCTAGGTTTTTTGTGGAATATTCACAGCTGTTGGCTTTAAAATTATCTCTTAAAGTAGATATTCCTACGTGGTTTGTAGTATTTTTGCCTCTGCCGTATATTTTCGGAGGAAACGCTAATAATACATATCTGCACAGCGCTCTGTAAAATCTGTGACAATTGAACTTGTAACGATTTGCCAACCTGCATTTCAATGAATTGTTACGATTCTAGATTTGAAGTTTTCGTGACTGCAAGGATCCATACTCTTTGGTTTTTTCGGTAAAGTCACGTAGGTGAAAACAAAATAAAAATGAAAACAACAAAATTAAATCACGACGTTTCGGAAGCAACACAAGCCTCCGTCATCAGGTGTGACTGCTCCAGCAAAATTACTGTAGCGTATCCGGAATCGCAGTTTGGGTTTGAGAATATATGCAAGATGTTATTTGTAAGTTGTCGTTAGTGGTAGTTAATCGCTCAAACAGATTACGACCAACGTGAATTTCAAACGAATCGATTTGCGCGTACACAATTTGATGTGCGGGTACCATGAACTTAAGAACCGATTTCAATCGATGAATTGTGGCGTTATGGTCGCAGAAATCCGACAATCTGGCCGAGATATACAAATCTTGGGACGATCGGAAAATATCTCGGGTTGATCTGAAAAACCGTAAGTCACTAACGAGACACCACTTCTGCCAAAAGTGGCATCGTCACGTGTCGTCTAGGTGAGGGTCACAGTTGTTATCACGAAGACGCTTCCTGCCATGCGTTACTTAATGGAAATTCATCTAGAAACTAAAAAGTTAAGCTTTTCTTTAAAATGTGAAAAATCCGAAATGTACGAATCTGAAACTCGCCCCTAGTATAAAGACACTGACGTTGACAGCCCAGTTTAGAAAATGAATTGAAAGTGAATTAACACCACGTGTCAACAATAAACAATACCCAAGTTCTATAGGGCAAGTTCCTGAGTGAACCCAGGGTAGCTAGTAACATCCTGTTTCGTTTTCCTGAACATTAAGCACCAAAACCATACGTTTTCTCTCAACGTTCAAATACTCTGGTTATGTTTTCGTACCAAAAATAAAGTCATGATTTGTAGACTGTTGACCTGCCACTCGCAGGGAAATCCCGAGCCGAATGTATTTTTGTAGCCAGGTCTGCACACAAGCCGATGTCACAGTGAGTAAACGTCTTGCCCAACAGACCCTGTTAAGTTGAAACTGATTTGTATTATCAGTTGTTTGTCTGCACCTTGGTTTCATACAGCTCTGCCAAATACAATACGTTGTGTTCACATTTTCTTTTGTCATTTCTTGCAAAATGCGATTAATAAAAATAATGTAATATATATAAAAGGTCTGCACGTATCACTGTTGTCATCACCCCCACATCTAATTACCGACTATAATCACCCAGAAATGTCTGTCCGTCCCGCGTGTGACGTCACTCCACATGAGGCCCACCCTCCCGCGTGACGTCACTCCACATGAGTCCCACCCCCCCTCATTAATATTCATGAGTGGGTGGATTTTAACACTAACGCAAAGGTCGTGCCGAATTAAATAATTGATTACGCAAAGTCGCTTCAAATATGACGACGTTTCTTTACAGAAAGTGACTGTAAAAATACATCTACGCAGCACAGTGCTACATCCGTGCGTGACGTCACTGCAAGAGAAGGACACTGCGTCTAAGCCGGATCCAAAGAGTGACCAACGTAGAAGTAAGAAAACGGTTGCAAGTAGAATACGAAGAAGACCTGATGATGATGATGATGCAGGCAGTGATGAGCAGGAGACTGCCGCTATTTAGACGCACGTGTAGGGTGGACAACAACAGGAGAATTGAAACGGTTGTTGTTGGGAAAAATTGAAGGAACCGGAACGAGAGGAAGACCTCGCAGAGAATGGCTTGACGATGACATCACAACAGATTGGTGCCAGAAAGACGTGGCCACGACTTAAGCGTGTTGGCACAAGGCAGAGAGGGAAGTGGAAACAGATGTCGAAATGTGCCACGGACACCTACGGGGCTACCTGCCCATGGATCGTGACGATGATGATGACCATGCAGGCACGCCTGAGTCTTATGACGCATTTTTACAGTGGGGAGAGATGATTGCAAAGCACAGTATTTTCCCAATTGAGTCATTTGCAGTGTCAATTTTCAAATTTCGAAAATTTAGACTATGATGCTGGCACATTAAAAACGATAAACTTTGACTTAAAACATTCGTGACTGCAGGAATTCATATTCTTGGTTCTTTCGGTAAAGTCACGTAGATAGAAAAAATGATAAAAATAAAGAAATTAGTTTCATTTACTTTAATTATTAAAATAAAAAAATTCATTTTATTATTTTTTCTACCTACGTGACTTTACCGAAAGAACCAAGAATATAACTATTAAACAATTTTTATTTTACCAGGTAAGGCCCACCGAGCTGTATAGCTCTTTTTCAGAAGCGACCTGGCCACAAATGATAGCTCAATGAAGTGGCTCATCACGTGTAAATCTATAGCAGCCAAATATTCTAAACGCGTGTTTATAAATGTGAAGGGAAAAACCGGAGGACCCGGAGAAAATCCACGCGACTGCGGGGAGAACATGCAAACTCCAAATATACAGACAGGGTCAGAGTGGAACCCATGACCTCCTGCATACCAGGCGAGGGAGATAACATCTCGCCACCGCGACACCCACACATTGTCCTACTTTTGGGAATAACCTCACGGAATCTTGAACGTCCAACTGAAGCAGACAGCGCATATTAGCATTGCCATATTCACAGTATTAACCAGGGCAACCGCTAGATTCTAACTGTGAACCACCGCAACGAGCAGGAAATGTGCTGCTGCCAAACCACGTTACCGCATATGGACGCTATATGAATAAACAAATACATATCTAAAATACTAAATAGTACTTTTAAAAGGAAACCCTAAAGTTAAGGTCCATCCAGCAAATTTGGAACTGCTCTAAATGACAAGACATTTCCCTTTCCTGCTGTATACACAATCTTGCTCAATTCTCGCACATGGCCATTTGTATGAGCTAAATGCCCAATGTCGACGTCTGCTGGCCACGGTGAGAGGACTTCAGGAGAGAGTTTGTGTAGTTTTGCTATTCCTCCTCTGTTGAAGGAGCGCAGACTACCAGTAGTTTATTATAGGTCCATAGTTTGAGGTGCATGGCCAGAAATGAACTATGTTGAGTTTGTATGCCCATTTGAACAGGGCCAAACTATAGGTGTGATGCCCATCCAGCCCACAGGGTGACCATCGCGGCGTGTAATTCTCCCGCGTGGAACAGTTGACGTCTCACCTTGAACCGAGTTTTAAACGGTTGCCCCTAATGATTCACAAATCAGCTCAGCGTTACCTGGGTAATCGGACCATGCCGCGTGCGCGCAGATAGCAGGACGTGTATTTTTATACCCGCTCGCACGCGCACACACACACACGGGCAGTGGCACTACTTAAGCCACTTTGCCGTCACCAACTAGTGATTCGCTCTACGCACCGTCGGTGTCAATCTTGCCGGCGCCGATAGCTCGCGGCACGTGGAACGTGCTCGCCGCAGCTCCGTGACGGTCCGCCCGGTCGAGCGATGAGCGACGAGGTCGATGGCGACGCCGCAGAGGTGTGCGGCGGCGACGACGGTGCCGCGACGCCGGCGACGACGAGGGAGACGCGAGTCATCGGCCATCTCGGGGTGTCGTACGACACCTACGAAGAGGATCAAGAAACAGACCACCAGGACATCGACGATGAGTTGGACCCAGAGCTGCGCAAGCGAACGATCAAGTTGCTGCTGCTGGGTACGTGTGCGGTCGGTCCTGTACGTGTGTGTTGACTGCCACCTTGCAGGTGCAAACAACTGGGATGTCATCATGGAAAGAGGGATATCTCACAATACTGGAATAATGGATCACTACATAGGAGTGCATTGTCTTGAGTGGTGCATTTTCGTGCAAACTGTTACATCATCATGCAGCTTACAAAAATCGTCACTTTTGATCTCCCAGGGAGACTTACAGATTTCGCATGACCCCCACAGCGACCTGGGCTTGATTCCTGGCCACAGTTGGTTAACGCCAGTGGCGAGCGATATCTGAACCTGTCCTTGGACTACCGTAGGTTGACTCGGCCATAGAATGAGTACCTGGTGCGGTGTGCAAACGCTGGGGAGAAAAGGCGGCCGATTGTGGAGTTCGCCGCAACACCACTCCCTTGTGCGCCATGCCGGCCTGAGAAGGTGCTCGCTAACCGCACTTTCCCCAGAAGTCAGTTAAGGCTAAATGGGGGATCTTTGTCTCTGTGCCTTTACTTTCCATTTGTTAATCTTGGAGAAGACATTCAGAATATAATATTGAGAAGTCTCTGCATGATTTGAGGATCTTCAATAAAGTGCTGTTTGTGAAATGTGTATATTTACCTTGTACAGTTTCATCACCCACTGTCATTCATAGCCATTATGCAATCTTAATAAATGATCGCACAATTGCTACCACGTAGGTTTTCGTGGTTGCGCTGTATTCCTCTCCGTTGCGTTTATTTGTGTTGTTTGCACCGCGCGTCGTACGGCACTACGTCCGACCCCCTTTCCGCTCCAGGGTGCTGGAAGTCTCTTCGGGGAACCGAGTTCGGATTCCTGAGAGACGTTCCCACCGAAACGTCCGAAAGAAGCTCCCCCGGGGCACGCGGAGAGGGGACGTTCCCCTCTCCGCGTGATGTGCAGACCTGTGATCACCGCCGGGTATGGGGGAGAGGCAAATGCGCTTGGTGGCTGTCGGCGTCTGCTCCGGGTAATCTGCTCAGGATAATCTCCGACGGGGAGGCTTGGCCGCAGCAGTCAAACAATCGCCCGATTGCTTCACGGTGCCGGGTGGGATGAGGCGTCGAGGCTTTAGCGGTGGCCTCGCAATGCCGAGGAGCGCCTCGAAGGGTGACACAAAGACTATGGCCCGGCAGCAGCAACCCATGTGTTGTCATGACAACCAATGCTGCTGCTGCGGTGCTCACACTTCTATTTAGGCCATGACTCCAGTTGTGTCGGAACAATGCCCCCCGTTTTTCTCCACTTCCTGACAGCTCATTCCTGGACTTCAAGAACTAACTTCAATTATTTAGAAACTTTGGCAGCTGAATTCGGTTCCTGAATAAGCAATCATGATGTCCAACGGTTTGTTCCACGCGCTGGGAGCTTCTTCATGAACTAAACGGAGCTGCTGCACTTTGTCCCACGGTTGCCGCTGGCACTTCGTGTAGGCCAGCCGACGATGTTTATCGGCAGCTTCGTCACGAGTGCATTCAAGCTCACCCGCTGTTGTTCGCTGGCTTCGTCAGACATTGTGCTGAACAACACGTGGTTACAACCCAAGAACACACGGGAGAATGGTGACAGGTCGTTCCACAACCCCTTGAGCTTCCAAACGGAAGAGGTTTAGAGGGGTTACCCTCCACGGCTTCTTTCATGCGCCTTTAAGACATGGATTCACGAAAAAAAGTGAAAGTACATGGGCTCAAACGTAATCCTGTATTTCACTTTACTTGTGCCGAATATATTTTATGGCAAATAAAAAAAATCACTAATTGCTTGCTTTAAAACGTATGCCTCATGCTATATCATACTTTGATTTGTTTTATTTATGTAACAATGAGTAATAATTAACTTGGAGAAATTCACTCTGATTATATAATCCACCTTTTTGAAAAGGCATACACAATCAACTTTTACAAATTCACGTTTTGACGGATACAATGATAAACCACTAATTTGAAGAATTGGTGTCACGTTTTCTTTTATTTACCAAATGTGGCAAGAAAGGAGGTCAAGCAAGAGAGAAGCTCGAAAGAGAACGTGGCAGGTGACGAGTGTTGTAGATATGATCAGAGGAACAAGGGTTGTGCTGTGTGAGCCGTGTGTCAGAATCAGAGTCTGTATTCATCCTGGAGAAAACCGATGAGCTATGAAGCTTTTTTCACAGAAGTCGAGTCGGGGGTGGGTCAGAAGCTTTCAACAAAAACGATAGGGGTGCAAAGTAAGGAAAGGTGAGCGAATCACTAAGAACAAATTAACCTTATGGCGGGTCCCTGGGGTCGCATAAGCCCCCGGCTCTCGCATGAACTGCGTTGCAACGTAATTTTATGTCTGTTGAAGGCGAACGAGACGGCGATCTATTCCTCTCGCCGAGCTCTACACGATGCACTAATCGAAGTTTCAAAGTTTTGTTTCTTCTGCGCATTCGTCCTCACCGCTGCGTTTGGACGACACGACAACAGGACGATCTGCGCCAGGCGGGTCGCGGCGTTCATGTGCGCGGTGGGACGGAGTCGCCAAAAATAAATAAATTATTCAATATTTGGACTTCCGTTTATTCGGGACCCTGGGGTCCCACCATAAGGTTCAAATACGCTAAATAATTAAACCCTTGTTCCTCTGATCAAATTGCACTCGTAAACCAATTCCCAAACTTGGGCAACAGAAAAAACCAGCCCCAGAATACACCAAGACAACACACGATGTGCAGGATGGGGGAGAAAGGCCGATTGCCAGGAGAGGTATTGGAGTGGTCTCCATGAGTCCGACGCTCAAGGGAAAGACCTAAGAGCAGATGATCAGATACCGTGAGGGTAAATCTTGGTGATGAGACACTGGTGAG
>CM025670.2:8375932-8387201 GCA_014621495.2 Entosphenus tridentatus | reverse complement strand
TTCTGCCTTCCTCTTGATCTCTTTCCTTCCACTTGCATCACTTGCACCTTCTGACCCACATCATTGTCCCGTTGTCGCTCCACATGACCGAACCACGCCCACAGCCTTTCCTCTCTCATCTTCTCTGTGATTTCTACCACCTTGAGTCTTCCTCTCACTTCTTCAGTTCTCACCCTGTCCTTCCTTGTTAAACCCAACATCCACCGCGACATCCTCATCTCTGTGACTGCCGTAGCTTGGTCCTCACTCTTTCTTGTGCCCGAGCACTCGGCCCGATACAACAGCACCGGTCCCACCACCATCTTGGACTATACACTACACTATACACTACTATACACTACACTACACACTACTACACTATACACTACTATACTCGACACTATACACTACTACACTATACACTACTATACACGACACTATACACTACTACACTATACACTACTATACACGACACTATACACTACTACACTATACACTACTATACACGACACTATACACACTTTTCCCTTCAACCAAACTGGGACCCTCTTATCGCACACCACACCAGTCATCTCTCGCCATTTCAGCCATCCAGCCCTTGCTCTCATCTTTCCTTCTAATGATCCATCAGTACACATCGTTGCACCCAGGTACATAAACTCATTCGTCTTTATTAACTGGCCACTTCCAATTTGCAATACCCCTTCTGCTTTATTTCCACTGAAATTTGCCACCATGTACTCAGTGTTTGTCCGACTGATCTTCAACCCATTCACTTCAAATTTTTGCACCAGGATCTTCAAATCATCTCCCGTTAGCCCCCTGCTTTCACCGCATAGCACAATGTCGTCAACAAACAACAAACACAAGGGGGGCTCCCTCTGAATATCTCTCGTGTGTCCAGCACCAGGATGAACAGAAAGGGGCTAAGCGCAGAATCTTGCTTCACTCCCGCTTTGACTTGCAATTACTTCTAATAATTTGATCTCCAGGTACTGTACTGCCCTTCTTCCACATGAAGGCAAACACCCATTACACTGATGGAATTTGCAGAATATCCCAATGCAGGACCACCCTGAACAGAAGTCGTGACACTCCGTAAGCTTTTCCCTAGGTAAATAATTGCCATTACACTTTTTCCATTCTAACCTGGCCCAATTCATTAGCCATAATCAATCCACTGCTGGATAAAGGCCTCGCTAGGCCGTTGCCCTCTCTCGCGGTCTTGCGATGCAACAATCCATCTTGACTCCTCCACACAGGAGCCGATTTCCTCGCTCCATCTCAGCGGCGGTCGTCCTCTCCAGCGCACTCCCTCCGTTGGCTGCCACCTCTGTTCGTTCTTCTCGGCCATTGGGCTCCACAACCACTTCCTGGCGAAGCGTGCCGCTCGAGCCCACTCGTCACGTTGGCTTTCGGGGAGTTTTCTCTCCCGTCGACCACACACATACCATCCAATAAGATTCTGGCAACAGTCTTAATTGTTTCAGGCACAATTAATGTTTATTTTCACACTTAAATTCACGGTTCGCCTGACAATCCCTCTCGAAGGTGTTCCACTTTTGTGTTTTTCCTCTCTTCCAAGAAGTCGTTAGTGATAATGTGGCCACCGATAATGCCACTGACGGCGGCTAATAGGCGTTTATTTAGAGCAGGGGTGGGAAACGTTTTTTCTGCCCAGGGCCATTTGAAAATGTATAACATCTTCCGTGGGCCATACAAAATTATCAACTTAAAAATTAGCCTGCTATATTTGGTCAAACATTTAATTAACTCATCCCTAATGTGGTGGCTGGAACTGTGTCTCTTTGGTGAGACGTGTGATGTTAGCTGGTATTGATGATGTTGCTACTCGCAACTGCTTTTCCAGGTTTGCTCCGAGATTTATTGAATTTCGAGTCCCGCCTGCGGTTGCCTTGGCAGGGCCACACCAAATGATTTTGCGGGCCTCATGCGGCCCGCGGGCCGGACGTTCCCCACCCCTTATTTAGAGGGATGTGCTAATTGGATCATCATCTGCCCTTGGCAGTGATTTTAAGATTCTAGGTAATTGGTATAATTAGGTCTAATTCTTGGGCTCTCTTGTGCCATCAAGGATTTAGTGCAATAATCTGCAGGCACGTTTTAGAGGGTCTCAGTAAGCAATGCAAATATACATCAAAGTGTCTTCTCTGCGCAGGGAAAAGCGATACTGGCTCAGGTGCGAGTGCACCGAGCGTTTAAACAGATGCTAGTAATGCCGAGTTTTGATTGTTCTTCAAATCCTACAGAGGCCAATGCCAAGAAAATTAGCGGGGAGATTACATGCGGAGAAGGCAAACCTTTTATTCCGAAGTTTTCGAAACATCTACAACCAATTTAACTACAGCTCCTCAAATATTGCAATGCTCTCCTCTGTAAGGCAAGAAACCATCACTTTCACAGCGTTCATTCAATGAGCTGTTGAGATGAGGTTCATGAGAAACCAGCGGGGGTATCTATAAATGGATCACGCTGTATATTAATACAGTATACTCAGGCGAGTTGTATAATAATGTAACGGGGGAAAACATTGGTTTGTGCTCTGCACTTTGAGACGAGTGACCTGAGTTTCATTCCCAGTCATGGCTAACATGAGTGGTGAGTGATATATCAACCAGTGCTGGGTTATCTCTTAAACTCACCAACCCACACTCAGCAGCGTGGTGAAGTATGGATTAGCAAACAGCAATACATTATCATATAAAAAAACTATGGGCCAATGTTCACAATCGCCAAATGTGGAACTCAATAAGAAGCTTGTAAGATTAATATTGGTAGTGACATTACCCTTTTCTCAAGGATTAAGTTAAATACTGAGATCGAGACACTACCACTGTGGTGGATTGGTTGGTACATGTTAGTGCTTGAGACTTGCAATCCAGAGGTCACCAATTCAATTCAATCTCCTGGCATGGCGGTTGAAACATTTCACAAGTTTACACCATTGGAACCTCATTTGCCAGTAAAAAATATGATAATTGTTTTTTTTACCTTTTTATCTGGCAACAAAACTGACACCTTTTTTACAAGGAGTCATGTTTGCATAGACCACAATACCTGCAGTCATAATGCAAACAAAAAACATAACTCTGATAATGTATGCCTTTTGGCGTCATCTGGTCCAACACCATGTGAGACTAGGCTCTAAGGAAAGCTGTCTCGGGTGTAGACCAATCAACTTCAAGGACTGCATACATTTCTTTTGAGGCCTCTCAAAATAAATCGGAAAATAATCGGAATGAGATTTCACGACATATATTACATATATACAATCATACATAATCATACATACATCATACTGTATATACAATCATACATACATCTCCAAACCTCTCAATGGCCTTGCCCCACCTTATCTTGCATCTCATCTCCTTCCATGTTGCCTCTCACCCTCATAGAATGAAGCTACCAGTTCCATGTGACACAGTCCAGTGGAGGGCAGTCCTCAACCAGTGGGTGAAATTGCACATTCAAATGACAGGGGCCGGTCTAAAGATAGGGTGAACATTGACTTTGATTTCCTTCTACGGCCGTTGAAATGGGCAAGTTTCCTAAATCCCTCCACCTCTGTCCAACCAGTAGTTGGTCAAGTGGCAGGTCACATGCGATGGAGTAGAGTGCGGGTAGTCCCATCTCTTCCAAGCAGTGTGGCCAGTGTGGAAGAGTAGGCCAAATTCCCTCTAGACCTCCCTCTAATGGAGGGCCTTCCTCCAGCAGTGGATTGAGCAAGCAATTGCAGGGCTGCACCCTTGCCTGTTACGATTTTGTTACTCTTGTCTTAAATAATGGCACACGACTCATTTTACCGATTGCATTGGCTGCAGCGGGATGATAGACTGAGTTGTCTCTAGACCAGAATTTGAATGCGGGACCTTTTGTGAGAGGAGCGATCGAACCACAATGCCACCTTGGCTAGATACAAAAATGGGGAAATAACCAAATAACCCCCTCCCCCCACCACCACACATGACAGATGACTCGATTAATGGCCTGGTTCACGAGTATCGGGCATTAACTCTTGATGATTAGAGGGAACGCAATCAATTTACCCAGATTACCAAAATGTGATTCGTGGCTGAGCTGGATTTGGGATTACGGGAGCAGGTGAAGACGAAGAGGAGGATGGCAGAGAAAATGCGGCTGGGGAGACGGTGGGGGGTGATGATGGTCGAAGCTGGTCGCCATAGTGGATGGAGGGAGAACTGAGGGATGGGTAAGGGGACAAGTAACTTGGATTTGGCTCTCGGGCTCTAAATTTGAGCAGCTCAGCGCTAAGCAAGTGCATCTTGGGTGGACGGAGTGTGGCCTCAGTTGGGGCCACGCTTGGCTGCGAGGCTGCTCTGTAGATCTGCGTGGCTTCCTCCTCCGCTGTCTCCTCCTTCTCACCTCCATCCACCCACCTGCCCACCCACCCATCTACCCTCCATCCTCCGCAACCTTGGAGAAGCAGCGATGGCAGCGGCGATATTCATCAGCACGGATTAGCGCAGACCGGACGGAGGGAGTGCCGGATAAGTCGGGCACGGCGACAGAGGCGGCTCTCTCCTCTGTCCGTCGTTTGGGTTAAGCTTCTTCTTCTCCTCCAGCCTTTCGAAGTGGAGACATCAGGTTATAGCGGAGCAGCCAAAGGTGAGCAACAGAAGGGGACCAACAGCAAGACTCACGGGACAACGGAGCGCGGCAAAGAGTGAAGAGGCCGTTGGGAATTCCGGACATCCAAGGAAGGCCAGGAGAGAAGGGAGGACAGACGAAGAGAGGGAGCGGCGGGGGAGAGGCGAGGAGCAATTAAGGACGCAGGGACGAGCGGCAGGGCGACGTCGGGGAGCACCAGCAGAGGAGAGGAGGCCGGCAGGAATCCCTCATGGGGAGCGGCGCGAGCGCAGAGGACAAGGAGTCGGCCAAGCGCTCCAAGGAGCTCGAGAAGAAGCTCGCCGAAGATGCCGAAATGGAGGCGAGGACGGTGAAGCTCCTGCTATTAGGTAACTGGCGCGTTTTCTCGGCGAGGCTCTCGATAGATGGGTTCCATAGTGATGCATCCCGGGGCCAGATGTTGTGATGTACAGCTAGCGCTCCGCTGTGTTTGCCCGTTGTACCGCGTGTTGTTCGGCACGGTGTCCTGAGAGACGCAATGCGTGGCAGTGAACGTCAGACACTATGCCAAATAACGCGCGGTGAAAAATACTAAAGCATGTCAGAGCGCTGTATAGAACAACCGTGAAAACCTACGCAGTATTAGATGTTGCACGTGTGGATTTATTTGTACCGAGTAATGGCTGTTTTACGTGCGAATTTAGTAAAACATGTCGGCCCGTTAAATCCACTTAAAGCAATTTGTTTTATTTCGAGGCACGTCTTTTTTTGAGCTCCATTGGAAGGGGGCAATTATTTTCTAACTATTATTTGGCCGAGTTAAAAAAATAATTTGGTTAATTTTGACGTTATGTCCAGAAGGCACTTGGCAAGTATTGTAAATACGATTATGCAAAAAAAAAGTTACGCTTGACGGGACACGTACGGGGAGGGCCATTTACCGTCGTCGGCATCGGAGTGTACTCCACAAGTCTGGCGAACAATAACAAAATGCATTTTGATTCATAAGGCGCCCTTCAAAACAATGGACCTCAGTGTGCCCTGCATATAAATGCATGAAATAAGCGACAAATAACTGGCAAGGGATATAGATGCTAAAGAGACAAGAAGGGGGACACTATGCATAGCAAAAATGAGCAAGGAGAAGACCTAAGAGCAGATGGTGGGATACTGCGAGGGCAGATCTGAGAGGGTGGACGTCTCCTGTGCATTAGCTGTGGGATCTGGTGGAGGGCACAGAGCATTGATGAGGTGTGGTGGCATCAACAGCTTTGGCCGTGGTGACATCTCGATCTTGAATTTTATTCGTGACATTGCCTCGAGCAAATAATGTCGCATTGTCTCTGCTCTTACACATTTACTTTACTAAAGAAGTCTTCTTAAACATTACTAAGAGTTCGTCAACGCAGTGCGGATTGGCTCCGAGGAACTTCCGAGAGGACGTCTATCGCAGCGATGAAGTCAGCTTCTATAGAGGTGCCATGTTGGTGATGGCCTGGGAAGGCCTTCATCCAGCAGCTGATTGATCATGGCTGATGATGATGGCCAAACCGCTCAGCCAATATTGCAGATCGGCTCGTCTGGCAAAGTTGGCGGAGAGGTTTGTTCAGTGGAACTTTGCATATTCGACGGTATCCGCCCTGACCCATTAACCACCCACACAGAGTGCAGTCGTACTTGTGCAAGGTGATGGCGTTTTCTGTAGATGTTCACACGTCCGACTTTGGAGATACATTATCTGCCAATATACATCGGTCCCCAGAAACTCAAATATGCAACATTTTAAGGTATTTTATGTCAGTTTAGTACAAAGATGGCAAAGTTCTGTGCTGTGTTCGGCCAAAGCCCCCCCACTGTTAAATTCACAGTTGTATCAGCTCACATGCAGGCTCTTGTACTCTACAGTGTAGCTTACATAATGCAGATTGCTCCATTTTTTTTGTTAACAACCATTCGAAGTTGTGAGACTCAAACGGTTGAGAAACAAACGCACATCGACCGAGCTAACTACGCTGAGAACGGATTCAATATAATTCTCGCGAGTGTTAACCATGTCTAGACGATATTGAAAACAAATAATTACGTTAATTTTTTTTATCGTAATATTTGTACTGTTTGTTCAAGTCCAGTGTTTTCATGAATGAAGCAATACAATTTAAGAGTGTCGTACTATTATCCAGGCACGCTTTGCCCTGCGAACATTTGTAACGTTGAGAATGCCCGTTAGCAGGGCTCTCGGTGTATCTCTGTTCTTGCGCAATGTGCCCGGCACTCGTCCGTGCACAAGCGTAAGTGTGCGGATATTCCACTTAGGAGATTAATAACTTAAAATCGTAAGTCGAGGTGTTAATCTGGCGCGCTCTCAGACCTGCTGCTATCCGTCACGGCCACTGCTGCCTGCGCACATTTTCACAATCCACTCACCCACGGGTCACCGGGAAAAGTCCAACCGTTCGTTATTTTAGCCGCGGTGCATGGGAGCCAGCTGAAGCCACTTACACAAATTATGGATCAAAGTCTAAGAATGAAATGGTAATGCAGCCAATAAGTCGATCCATCAATCCGCCTCCGTGAGCTGCTGCCACGTCTCGCCATCCTGCCATGTGCTAATCCACGGTGAAGTATAGTCAAGCAATCCCTATGATCAACAACACGGCTTGGGGTTTGTTTTCATCCAGCAGTGGATTGACACCTCCGATTAGCACGGTTGGCTACGTATGGTGCAAAATAAGTTCAACATACATATTACAACCGACTTCAAGTTGTGTGTGGGGGCATGGAAGGCACAATCTTAGCGACTGAATTTAACTGAAGTTTATTTGTCTTTTTAGGTGCTGGAGAATCTGGAAAAAGTACCATCGTAAAGCAAATGAAGTAAGTAGAATGATTAGTCTGATGGATGATTGCTATGTGGCTATATATTAATTATATTTAAAAAAGTTAAACATTAATTCCTTGATATACATAAGTATTACTGTTGAGGGAAACAATATTTTATATAGTTATGTTTTTTGAAGACCTAGAATTGTCTGAAGTACAAAATTATCTCTTTTTAGTTAATTATCACTGTCATAACAGGGTAATACACTGTTATGCCAGAATCGTTACTGTACCTGAATTCCTGCCGCAGTAGTGACCTCGTGTCCTTGAGACCAATTCATGGGTCTTGGGACCAGCTCCTCCTGGACCTGGCCTCAGCTCTCCTCCTTGGCCTCGGGTTTGTGGCCTAGGTCCCAGGACTGGGCTTAGAGGTTTCCGGCCTTGACCCTGATCTCAGCTGAGAGGACACAGCCTAGACGACCCGGCTCTGACCCTGGCGTCAGCCTTGAGAACCCGGCTTTGACCAGTCTCAGCCTAGAGGAACAACCTTTGACATTGGCCTCCACCTAAATGGCTCCGGGCCCTAGCCTCGCTACTCTCGTGGCTTTTGGCTTTCGATCTCAGCCCGGTGTCCCTGTGGGATTCCCGTCCTCTTATCCAAGGTTGGCTGGCGTACAGGCAATGGCTCAGAGAATACTCCACGGCAAGGCTCTTGAATTCCCAGTTATGGAGTACAGGTTACCAGAAGCCCAAAATGTCAAACGATAAGTACCAAATAGTTTTGCATGACAGGAAACAGTCTATAACAGGTTTTTGGGTTAGATCGCACAATTATTTATTGGTTGTGAAAGCCTTCGTGTTAAAAGGAAACGGTCTGATAGACCGAGTCCTTAACATGGATGGAAGGTATCAATGCAGTTCATGGGAACAGCAGCCACGATAGTAGCAATATGAGCGAGTGACTTGGAGTGAAATCAGTGGGGTGCTGGATCATCGACCAAGCTGGCTGTTTTACCTTGAATTCTGTTGAGTACAGAGAGGTAGGAACAGGGAACCCGCCACAAGATATGACAGCAGTAGCCAACTTTGGGAGGTTCTGCGGCTGTGTACAGCAGCGGTAATTATAATCATTGTTCAGAGTTTAAAATACGCTTTGGCTTTGAAAAGGAAACCAGGCTTCTTCGATGCCTCCTTAACCAGACCACTTATATCGCTATTCCGTGGCAGGTCAGATGATATTACTGTGCCAAGCAAATTAATGGTTTTACTATAGATAATAATAACATTGTTAAATACTCTGAAAAGTTATGGCCTTACGGAGCCCCCATCTCCTAGGTCCTACAGAGGGGCTTATGGGCTTTCGGGCATTCAATTCTAACCTATGAAGCCTTACCTAAAGTACGTATGTGCCACAGTAAAACCTAAACTTACTCAAAGTAACACGAATGAATCGTAAAATCCGCAGTGCTCGAAGTCTGGAATAGACGAAAATCTATTTGAACGACCAACCATTATCCGTGTTATGTGCCACCTTTGTGCCGTTATTGAAGCCTTCCAAGCCAGAATCTCGACGTCTTTGCTGGATCTAACGCCACGGGTGTGCCACGGGCAGTGCCGGATTATTCTACTAGCAAAAGTAGCTACATATGCTACGGGACCCGCGCTAAATGCTTTCAAGCTATCAATTCCGGTTCAGTGGTTCTGCACTTGCTCTATTACTATAGTACTATACCGCCTTCAATTTATGAACGACCGCGTGTTTAAGGTTAGCCATTTGTCGTATTATCTGGCTGTATGGCAAATAGAAAAAAATAAAATTACTTTACTATGCAAGTAAAAAAACGTGTTTTAATATATTTTTTAATTTAGGGCCCCTTTCTAACATCATATGCTCCGGGCCCTGCACTCGCATCACCCGGCACTGGCGACGGGTGTTAATAGTGGCGGTGACTCCAGGCGCCAGGAGGGGAGATGGGGAGAGGGCCTCATTGTCCACGGTGACTCCTCGCCCGTGGCTCGTGTTGGCGAGAACCCCAAATGCGGGATGGTTACGTTCCTGGACACGGGCTAGACACCCAATATTGTCATTTCACACAAAAAAGGCTAGAAATATGGTAAAATAAGTATATAGTACGTGTTCACACTCTTAATGCTATAAACGTGCTAGAAAAACAGTTCCCTAGTGCTATAAACTCATAAGCCAATAGTGTAAAGTGTACAGAACTGCACTGAACGCTCTTCGTACCAAAATGTACACGAAGCATTTTTTAAAAGAGATGTTTCACGTAATTGTTTTGCTTACCTTTTGTTCCGCTGCTAAAGTGGCTTGACCTTTTAAAATAAAACATTGCACTCGCTGCCTTTCTACTCCCCTTTTGAGCCAAAACGTCGCCGTTCTGACGCCTTCCGAGCCGTAAACGGAGCCTTATCTTGTTTCAACATTAAATATTTTTTTATTCCACATCCTCCCTCACCTCGTACATTGCAACATCCTGACATTCTGCACGGCATTGCCACGGGGCATCGAGGGTGTCAGGCACACCGGACTCATCAGAGCAGGCGGGGTTGGGGTGGCCTGATCTTAAACGGCCGTCAATGCGTGTCGCAAATCGGACTGTCTTACGAAATGTAATGTTGTCATACCTCATCAGTGACATGCGGTGAGGTCAATGGCTGGGGAGGCACTGGCTCGTGTCAGAGCCAGATTCACACACTGAGGGGGCGTGTCCTCACTGAGGGGGCGTGTCCTCGCTGAGGGGGGCGTGTTAAACACGTCCCTCTCAGTGAGGCAGATGTGATAGCTGCCTCCCCCGGTGCTTTTTAATTGCAGTTTCATGACGCTACCAGCGAGCCTAAATATCTTTATACACGTACGTAAAATAAGTTACCTGGAGTATGGAAGGCGAGGACATGAAACGAATGGGTCTACAAACATGACATTGGTGACATAGTGAGATAGTAACAGGCACGCGCTTATTTCCCGCTCTCCATCCAGTTACTGAGGGGTTGCACAATCAGAGGGGAGGCTGAGCTCGTCGCTGCCTCACCTCCGTTCTGTGTTGTGACGTCCTCCACGTCTCGTGACATCATCAACCCCTCATCACCCCAATCTTGCGTGACGTCATCAAGCCTCTCGTCCACCTCGTGTCTCGAGACGTCATCACACCTTTCCCTCACTTCCCCAGCGTCTCCTGACGTCATCGCGCCTCTCTCCATCACCTCCCCAGTTTGACGTGACGTCATCACCCTTTAGCGCCACCTCACCACCCTAGGTATCGTGACGTCATCACCCCCCCTCATCACCCGCTGCGTTACAGACAGACGAACAATCGTTTAATTATTACATAAAGATGAATGAAAGATGATTGATTATGATGGGACTAACTGTGGTATTGCTAACATTACACGTGATAATTGGTATTGCTTTTTGGTTGAAGTTGACACCATTTTTTGTCATCACCCCACAATCAAGAATTGCATTAAAGTTCGTCGTGATTAAAATAGTGAAGCAATCTGCACCTTGAGCAGCTGAATGTCGATTACTCTCAGCTCGTGATTAAAACGAGGGTGATGCACGGTGTGTACTGTCGTATGCAAAAGAGCGGATCGCATTGTGAGTGGAAGAACATTGATTCATGACAAGAATAAGTAATGTCGGAGAGGCAATAAATTATCGCGCAACGCCGCAGTTAATTGTGAAGGTATCAGCCCGGCTCTGTCTTCAACTACTGCAAATTCAGACCTCTTGGGAATGAAACATCCCAGCTTGCAGATGAGAGGTGGATACCAACATCATGGTGAATTGTCACGTGGTGCACAGTGTAAAATGCAATGAAGTGCTTTGACAATGTCATGAATG
>CM025670.2:8357495-8375922 GCA_014621495.2 Entosphenus tridentatus | reverse complement strand
GCTGTGACACCTCCAGCCAGCTACCCAGCTACTCTCAGCCAGCTGCCTGCTTTAGCTGCCCACTAACAGAGCTGTAACACCTCCAGCCAGCTACTCTCAGCATGCTGCCCGCTTCAGCTGCCCACTAAAACCCCCTGCACGAGGGAGGGACGTAGACACCAATCGCTTGCATTTTAACGATACAAACAAAAAAGTTACGGGACGTTATTATCACCACGTACTAAAAAAAAAACCATTTTTTTTCTGCACGTCGGTGTTGCTGCTTATTGCGATCAATTTCGGGTTACGGGCAGTGTCGGTTTGGCGATCGGGGGCGAGTGGAGCCACTGGACCCCACAAGTGGGGAATTAAAGGGACCTCGCTCATGATAACGAGTGTCGTAGCCACTCCACATGAAGCCCTCTCTCTCACCGCTTTCCCCACCGCCACGGGCCGCCGTGCCCCGCTCATATATTTATCCGCTTGCCCCCACCTGGTGAAAACTATACCACCAATTGTGTCCTCCTCTGAAATCGAGGTGTCTGGAAGGGCATATTAAACAATATTCCATTTAAAATGAACCAAACATGGCATCGCACAATGCGTGCATGTGCACATTATTGCTGCTTGCGTGAATAGAGATCCCCATTGTTTGTATGTTCCCAACTTTCTGCGCTTGTGGACCAGTGTCATCCGTGGAACATTTAACACCATGCAAAAAAATGTTTTGCATTGTGGGAAAAAAAGATACACGTGTACCTGAGAGTTCCGTGAACTATTCCCCACGTCCTTGATGTCCCGCCAGTTGTCTGCGGACGACAAATTTGTAACCACCAAGAAGGCCGAATCCGATCCAGAGTTTGCTTGCGTGCATCCTTGCTGCTGGATAATATTGATCTCGATATCCAAGTGGCCAATGGCTAAAACACAGTTATTCATATGCGGAGGCACGGCACGGAAGGTCTCTTTATTTGTGCCATCGCTCGCAAAAGGGTGATCGTCAAGTGCGTCTCCCCTGCTGCTGTTGCTGCTGTCCAGGCTGACGGGAGGCAGCTATTCAACCTTGCCGACTCACTGGAGGAGGGATCCATGCCCAATGAGCTTGCCGCCATCATCATCCGCCTGTGGAAGGACGCCGGGGTGCAGGCCAGCTTCGATCGGGCGTCCGAATACCAGCTCAACGATTCTGCCTCTTAGTGAGAACCTCCTCGCGACACGCAGGCAGAGCCTCCGTGAACACGGCGGCACGGTAGCGGCACTTAGGCGTGTCATGAATCGAGCAATAAATCAGGGCCCCCGAGTAGCGCAAAGGGGGCCTTGGATTCACGAGAGAGGAAAATGTTTACAGAAGTGCATCAAATATCAGCTTAAGGTACGGAGAGACAACTCGCGTGACTGGCATGGCACGGGGAGGCCTTCATCCAGCAGTGGATTGACAGTCGTCCACTGCTTTGGAGGCAGAGTTGATGGATCATGCCGTTATAAAGTACTCCCCAACAACACCGCCAAATCTTCTGGGTAACCAGGTGACCAGGAAGTGGCAGTGCAGCAAGTGGGTTTGTGATCTGTCTGTTTTGTTTTCTCCGTGTATATTTGGGTTTTCTCCGGGCACTCGAGTTTCCTTCCGCATGCAAACAATGCTCGTGAAAATATAACCGGGACCTTTATTGGCAGTACTTTGAAACTGGGAAATATATATATATATCCGATATAGCTATACATGCTCTAATAAGTGCATCGTCTTTGTACTGTCCGTCTTTTGGAGTTCTTTGATCTGACACTGGTGAGACTAGGCCATAAAGAAGGCGGTCTTTGGTGTAGGCCAATCAGTTTCAAAGACAATGCTGATATTATTATCAGAGCGTGTTGGTCTGCATGTTCACAAAAAAGTACGTGTGGTGAATGCAGACTTGATTCCTTGCAAGAAGGTTTCTATTTGATGTTTGAACATCTTAACACCTGTTTTACTTCCAGAAAGGTTAAAACCTATTCTTATTTTTTGTACTCATTAAAATAACTTACCAAACATCCCCCGATGCAAGGAACCTCCAGCAAAACTAGACTCGGCGATGCTTTCCTCGATTGCTGCTGCCGTGTTGTTGTTGCCGTATATCTGTAACGTGCCGCTGCTGGGGAAATGTCTTCTCTATATTCGCTTCCCAATCCCTCCTTTCCCGAGTTGAACGTATGTACGTTGAATTTCTTCCGCACCGCACGTGGCCAACCGCGGCTGCGGTGGAGTGCCCTCCGAACTCTCCAACATTCATCTCGCCGCGTCTTCCGCCCTTCTTCCTCCGCTTCTTCTGCCTCCCCGATGAATCAACGACGTTGGGTTCGAATGTGGGTTGACCCTCCTCTCCCTGTGCGTCAGCTACCTCAATGATCTGGATCGTCTTATGGACCCAGGCTACTTGCCCAACGAGCAAGACGTCCTGCGCTCCCGTGTTAAGACCACCGGCATCATCGAGGACTCCTTCTGCTTCAAGGACCTGCAGTTCAGGTGCAGTCGACTCTCCATTAACAATGGTTGCAATGCTTTGTTTCATGTAGAGCGTCGTCCACAGCACATCTCACAACGACGCTCTCGCAAGACAACAGCAGTGACATAGACAAAGAAAACGAATTCAGAATATTGTTACCTAGCGAGGCAGACAGCACACCAAAACCAGAAGGCCGAAGTCGACAATGAGGGTTTCAAATGGGACTTGAATCGGTGTGCCAGATGAAACAATAAAAAGATACGGTAACAATACATACGCAAACAACGATTGTAAAAGATGTATGCATGATTTCCGTGTATGTGTGTACATCTCTCTGTATTTCTCTCTACGTGTACATATAATATATCTATGTAGGTACAATTGAAGATGCAGAATGTGGTGTTTGTATTGTTTCTTAAATCGATGGTTTACTTATCGATATGTTTGCAGTCATGTGGGCACGAGAGATGCCACGTGTCCCGGTTTTTCCAGGATCGTTCTCTTCTTGGGGTAGATGTTCAAGGAAATCTCTGAAGTCTTTCCCAGGACATAAATAGTTCCACTTTATGTCAGTTACATAATAACATTAACGCACTACTCAAGACGATGTATTCTGTTTAACACGTAGGCTTTCGCGACCAATATTATACATAATAAAGGTTTTTGGGTTAGATCGCGTAAGTATAAATGTGTCGTAACCCTCCACCACCCGACACAGCCAATTAGTAAGGGATTTGCCACGTAAACAAAAAGCAAATTAGTTACTACTTCAGCCCACCGGTGTGTTGGAGAGTAAATCTACATTTACAATTTGAGTACTCAAATTGTAAATGTTGTGGATTTACTCTCCTACTAATTGGCGTTTTGTTTATGTGACAAATCCCTTACTAATTGGCTGTGTCGGGTGGTGGAGGGTTACGACATATTTATCCTGACAATGTATTCACACATCAAGTGTCTCGTCTCGCAGTATTGTGAGATATTCCTCTTCCCCTTATATCTCCTAGTTTTGTTTTTATACCTCGGAGGTAGCAACCCTAGCGTGGTCCGCCAAAGGTATTTGAAAGTTCTGTTCCGCCCCGAGCAAGGTAAAGGATCCACAGACCCCGTCATGTTCCAGCTGCACTCATCCTGGCATACAGGAGGTGGTGGGTTTGATTCCGACCCTGACGCCTGCTACATATTTGGATTGAAGCTTTCGTGACTGCAGGAATCCATACTAATTTGTTATTTCGGTAAATTCACGTAGGTATATACCTACGTGACTTTACTTAAAGAACCAAAGAGTATACATATTTGGAGTTTACCTGTCCCTCTCCACGTGGTCGCGTTTATTTTTCTCTGGGTCCTCCCTTTTCCCCCCCCTTCACGTTCAGAATCAACATCACGTGTGTTTAGAGTATTTGGCTGCTGCTGCAATTTTGCACCTGATGATGATGACGATAACCCCACTTAGTTGAGCTTATCCATTTGTGATAGCCTGGTCGCTTCTGAAAAAGAGATACATCGCAGCTCAGCGGGGCCTTACCTGGTGGGAAAAAACAAAAACAATTCTTTGTGCTCGTGACGCAGGATGTTCGACGTGGGAGGGCAGCGATCGGAGCGGAAGAAGTGGATCCACTGCTTTGAGGGCGTCACCTGCATCATCTTCTGTGGCGCGCTGAGTGCGTACGACATGGTGCTCGTGGAGGACGACGAAGTGGTGAGGTCCATCGAAGCGCTGGTCCGCGACGCGTCGTCGGCGCCACGTGCCGCACTCCACCTCCGTTGATTTCACACGTAGCAGGAGGCTTTCACGACGATTATTATCCACAATCGAGGTTTTTGGGTTCGATCGCGTGAATATAAATGTGTTGTGGGTTTACTCTCCAACGCACCGGTGTGCTGAACTAGTAGCAAATTGGCACGTTTTATTTACGTGACAAACCTTACTAATTGGCTGCGTTGGGTGGTGGTGGGTTTAACGACACATTTATATATTTACGCGATCTAAGCCAACGAGTACCTTACACCATCGTCATCAATGTCGTCATCATCATCCTTCGTCCAGCAGCGACACGAAGCCTCTCCACCCAAGCCATTGTCGTATTATCCGCGTAGCCGTTCTCATAAGCCTCACAGTAGGCCAAAAAGCACGTTTGGCTAACGTACGGCGCGTAAATAAAGTTAAGCAACATCCATACGAAGGTACATACTGTACGTTGCTGTCCATGCGAGAGTAAACTGAGAGTAGCTGCTGGTGGCACGAAGTCTTTTTAAATCCTTTATATTAAGTTCACTTGCGCGCTTGCTTGCTTACGACCGTGCAAATCTTTTGGTCGTTTTTTAACCCACTTCCCGTGATCCAATCGAGCTGACATTTTCCACACAGACTCGTTGTGCGTGACAATTACTTGTCGTGAAAATTTGTTTCACAAATTTTACACTTTTTAGGACAAAAATATTATATTTAATTACCAATTGCTTAATGGTGGCATGCAATCATCTGACCCATAGGTGGCAGCCATCTCAAGCCAGAGGACGAGAGGACTCTAGCCGCCACGCATATAAAGGATTTATAGTGAAAAACTTTGTTTTTACGGGTAAATTTTTCTTCTTCTTCGTAATGAAAGCGCGGGGCACGCTGGTGGCTGTGGCAACAGCTGTGGTCACAATGAAAGCCGACTGACGTAATCACCGATCTCGCTGATATTAGCCAATCAAATGAAGGGGGGCGGGGCGTGTGTCACATCATTACTCGGGTCATGGATCGATTGGCAATGCGACGCGATTAACTCGCAAATTATGATTATCTCGGTGGTTTTGATGTTTGTTTATATTTTAATGGCCGTTTTTAAATGATGAACATTGGATTCTGAACTCCGTTTTCATCTTAAGCTTGATTAAACGAGTGCATACAAAACAGTGCAATTATTACGTCCGATTGCATATTAATATTGATCACGTGAGTGCGTACAACACAATTTGCGGGCGCTGTGGTCACAAAGTGGACTGCGAAGGAATCACCGATCTCGCTGATATTAGTCACATCATTACTCGGTCCACGGATCGATTGGCAATGCATCGACACAGCGATTAACCAGCACAATTTTAAATGTTTGTTTATTACGGAGAGACTGAAGCGGAATCGATCACAATCTATCTCGATGAACGCAATACCATATATGGGCAAATCTCTGATCGGTGATTTCGTGGGGGTGTTCGATTGCATGGCTGCTCTATGACACAGCGCCCTCTCGTTTTGTTTGCTCGATAGAACCGCATGCACGAGAGCCTGCACCTGTTCAACAGTATCTGCAACCACAGATACTTCAACGACACCTCCATAGTGCTGTTCCTCAACAAGAAAGACCTCTTCGAGGAGAAGGTGAAGAAGGTCCACCTCAACATTTGTTTTCCAGACTACGAGGGTGAGTGGCGCGTCACGTGGTCTCTTCTCTCTCCTTTCCATCCTCGGCCCATCCTGCCCGATCTTGAGCTTTCTTCTTTCCAGTGCAGCAAAGTACAGCGTTGTATTCCACTTCCACGCTCCCCTGCGTTTACCAGCCAGCACGAACCGGCGTGGGGAAGTATGGTTTAACAACTGCCACGGCAAGAGGGGACCGCTTGTACAGCAGTTAATTGATAAATGGGCCCTACACGTGGCTTAATTTCAGCCGGGTCTGTTGCAGGCCGACGATCCAGAAACTCTTTCCGCAACTGGCACACCACATCCAGAAAACCTCCCGCTATGATTGCAGTTACCAGTCACCTGCTGCCTCCCGGTTTACCAGCAACCTCGAGAATAAGCAGTGGGGATGTAAGCCCTGTCGTCCTTACCACTGGTTGTAGAGTGAAACTCCTGGACATCTGTGAAAGAAGAGCTTTATAACTCATTGGATTCCTCCAGTATAAATACATATTTTGATTCTGAGAACACTAATCAGGCAGGGCTCAGAGAAGGGTAAAGGTGCAGCCCTGCAATTGCTCTGCTCACGCCACTATTGGCGTAAGGGCCTCCACGAGTAGGAAGCTCTGGAGAGCCACTCCAAGCGGGTATTTGGCTTAATCTTCTACACTGGCCAAATATCCTATAAGAGCTGGGAGCTCCCACACTTTACCCGACCATAAGCCACCTGCCATTTGACGAACTGAACTTGTAATCTCGAGGTAGCCAGTATACTGCTGGGTGGACAGGGGCACAGGGGGTTTAAGAAGGCTTGCCCAGTGATGCAGGAAGTCCAGCGACCTCTGGATTACAAGCCCAGGGTACTCACCAATAATAACGTTTTTATTTTGGGTTAGATTGCGTAAATATGAATGTCATTAAACCCACCACCACCCGACACAGCCAATTCATACGCTTTGTCACGTATGTAGTGACATAGGACGTCACTACTGTGTCGGCCCGTACGAGGGCTGGGGGCCCCAAGGGGTGCCTGGGGGGTCACGTGGTGGAGGAACCCAGACCTCCCGTGAGGTGGGGGAAGGGAGGCGTGGCCTGGGAAGGGAGGCGTGGCCTGGGCGGAGCCGGCCACGCCAGAGCAGATATAAGCGGGGTGTGAACGCAGAGCGGGGCTGTTGAACTCCGAAGTGAAGACGACATCATCGGTCCTCAAGTCCAGGGTCGTCGTCCTGGACCAGGCAGCCCGTCGCCTGCCTGGTCCACTCTGTGTCGTGTTCCAGAGTGTTAGTGAGTTGAGGAAGGTGGTCACCACCTCATGTACAGTGTTATATTACTTACCGTTTAATAAAGTGTTGCCTCCAAGCTGTGTGTGTGCACCTAATTCGAACCCCCACTACACGTAAACAAAATGTGACAATTAGTTACTCCTTCAGCACACTGGTGTGTTGGAGGGCAAACCCACACACATTTACAATTTACGAATTGACAAACGTTAGTAACTGGCTGTTGAGTGGTGGTGGGTTAACGACACATTACACATTTACGCGATCTAACCACAAGAAAAGCTTTAAGATGTCGCTTTGTATTGCCACTTGTGCAGCAATGGTGATCTGCCTGTGACCATCACCACCACTCAGAGCCGGCCCAGCCACTAAGCGACCCTTGCAATTGCAAAGGGCCCCGTGGCCAGCAGAGGGCCCCCTAGAGTCACTGCTAGCTAGTGGGTGAAAAAAAATCATACATCAAAGGGGCCTCCAACCAAATTTTGCTTAGGGCCCCCAAAGGTCTAGGGCCGGCTCTGCCACCACTCATGACATCGGGTTGGCGGAGCTCGCAGTCCGAGCCAGGACTGATGAACGCTGCCCCTGTGCCCCCATAGGTCCGAACACCTTCGATGACGCAGGAGCCTACATCAAGAACCAGTTCCTGGACCTGAACCTGCGCAAGGAGGCAAAGGAGATCTACTCGCACTTGACGTGCGCCACCGACACCCAGAACGTCAAGTTCGTGTTCGACGCAGTCACCGACATCATCATCAAGAACAACCTCAAAGACTGCGGCCTCTTCTGAGTCGGGCGTCACTTCGCTCGGAAGACGCGGTTCGTTTCAAAACGCTGCGATGACGCGAGGCACAAAAGGATGTCGGCTCGTTCATGTCAAGCCACATTGAGATGGCGGTATTGGTTATTGTTGATAGCTTAGAGGGATTGCGCAATAGCCAGAGGCTTCCCTTCTTTCGTCTATTATACGTTGATCCCTTGAAAGTGATTGAGGCTCAAGTGAATATTACAAATTCCTCAAGTACACGTTAATTTGTGTAGTGTACAGACCCTATTCTCCTGCGGTAATTTAAACCATTTAAAGTTATTTGTATGCATACTCATACGGAGAAGCATAAGACACAGTTTAATGATTGCGTGCATTTCTAGGCAGATTTTCGTGGACTACTAAAAACAGGAGTGTGGTGATTATAATGACTTAGTGGGTTTGAGCACAGCTGTGCATTGCAGCGTTTAGTACAGCGGTAATTATAAACGAACTGCTCAATAGTTCAGGCAATTTGACTGTTAATCAGTTCATTTTCTACGAGCAGTAGCAACCAACCTTTATGCAACACGAAGCAGCCTCATGAGTAATGTCCTAGCCACACATTATGGAAAGGAATGGTGTGTGATAGTGTAGCTAATGATAGTTTGGAGTTAGTTTAACACGTAGGCTTTTGCGACCAATAACATCCATAAGAGGTCCTTTGGGTTAGATCGCGTAAATATATAAATGTGTCGTTAAAAAAGTAATTAAAACGATTAAAAAAATACCGTACATTGCGGGAGTAACTGATAAACCAGCCAGGTGTTTGGAAAAACAAAACATCCGAGTCAGATTTGGCACGGTACATAAAATACAGAAATTAATATCTGGTACAAAAGATGTATTACCGAAGCTATCAACAGAAGGTGTGTACATGATTAAATGCACTTGTGGCAAATGCTATGTTGGGCAAACAGGATGATTGATCAGCACGAGACTAAAGAACATCAGAGAAATATGAAATACTCCCAATACAACTGTCAGCAGTAGCAGAACACGCGTGCCAAAAAGGACACTCAATTGATTTTGATAATGTTGAAGTTCTGTGCAAAACTAGCTACTACTGGCCAAGACTAATTAGATAATCTATGGAAATTGAAAGAAATAAAAATAACTTTAACCGTTCGGATAGCTACCTACTTAGTGCTGCGTGGAAGCGAATCATCAAATAATACATTGTTTAAATGCACGCCTATACAGGCCACCACACACAATAGACAGCAAGGACAAGATCAAAGGGCTTGCACAATGCACATGCATAGTGTACGTTGACTCAGTAATCTCCTCCCCCCCTCCCCACTGCGCAAGAGCGCAGAAGTGTGGTCACCACATCTACGCCTCTATATAAGGAACGAAACAGGTGGACTTCTCCACAAATCTGGTTGTCGCCTGATGAAGCGAGTTGTAATTACTGACGAAACGTCGTACTCGGATTGTAAATGTTGTGGCTTGGCTCTCCAACACACCGGTGTGCTGTACGAGTGACGAATTGGCATGTTATGTTTACGTAACAAACCTTACTAATTGGCTGTGTCGTGTGGTGGCGGGTTTTAACGACACATTTATATATTTACGCGATCTAACCCAAAATACCTCTATTATGGCTGGGTTCGTCAGCTTTAAAAGCAACAAGAAATAACAATATAGTTTGTGATAGCTCGCTGAAGATGGATGTAACGTGAAATGTCCATTAGGCGTAGCACTTATGATAGTGATGCAGTTACATTGGTGAGTTAATGGTGGTAGCTGTAACGACCGATGCAAGACAGTGCGTCCTCACAATAACTGGGCTCCTGCAAGGGGTGGTGGTGACGCAGCATACCCATTCACTTAACATCACTATTTCCACGAACACCAATTGCCCTTTCACAGCTTTGTAATGCCGCTTGTATTTGACTTTGCTGTTCTAAAAATGTTGTGTAAAAGTTAAGTGGACCCATAACAACACGGGAAACCAACACAAATCACGAGCCCTCGATTGTGCAATATGCACGTAGCCACAATCCGCTGACAGTTGCAGCTGTCTGTGATGCAGTGCAAAGCTGGGAACTGGAACTCGCAACGTGAACATTTTCTGCGTAGCGTTGAGAAGCAGCTAACAAGTAAAAGCATGGATTTGTTAAGCCGTTTAATTTTCTACTTCGGGAGCACAGATTCCCAATTAATAGCAATCTAGGGCTCTCTTAAAAAAAAAACTCGCTATACACAGGGCATTTCATATCCGCCAAACGTTATTTCGAGGACACACTGTACATAAGATATCGCTTTAAAAAAATGTAAACATAATTTACTTATGTTTAACGGACAGCTGAAAAACCAAATCGCGATTTACCGATGACCCAGGATCGATGGGTATAGAGTTACTTCTTAATACGGTGCACAACAGCACGCAACAATATGTGATGCTGTTGTCGCGTCCGAACTGTGTCGTGGATATTTTAAATGATCCAGTGATATAATAATCACATAGCACGACGCGTGAGCCTGTGGTGCAACTTAGCAAAATACTGTGAACCAACTTCAAATGATGTGTGCTGGTTGAAGTTCATTCATTTATTTCAAGTTCATTTATTAGGTATAGCCCTGTGAGCCATTCGGCTCTTGAATGTTGATGTCATGAAGCAAAATACCACAATGCCCCAGACTACTTGTAGAGTGTCTATGTGTCCAATTAGTTAGCCGACTCAAATCGATGGCATTGGCGCGGCTCTCCTGTGTAATTCTACTGTTCTTGGGGTCTGTAAATGGGGATTTTTGTGCATAGCATGAATGGTGAACATAGAGCGAACATGTAAATGCCATGAACTGTGAACAAGGCACAACCGTATAACATGAAGTCAGGCATTAATGATTTTAAAACAATCATGATTTTAAAACAAACATGAGCATCCTTCCTGTTAGTTTCCACGTCAAACTAAATCCCACAAGACAAATGGGTAGCACCAGCGGTGGACTTTTGGTGAGTGTTGCGTTTAGATGCGGAAGTGAATAGAATGGACATGAGCATTAACAACCATTCTATCGACTTTCCCAATTATAGATACTCGACTTTATTGTTGTACATTTAAAATGTTAGAGAATACCCAGGTTCGTCTGTGGAAAAGCAATAAAGCATGTCGCACTAATTATTATTATTATTATACGACTGTCAAGTCGATAGGAGGTGGAATGGTGAAAGCTGCCACATGAACCTAAAGCGCTGTGGGTTGGACATCCGTTGTATGTATTGATGTTGCTGTATGTTAATAAACAGTAGGAAGACATCGATAAGCGTGTGTTTTTCTCTCAAACAATCACACGTGTGCGAGTTGAATCGCTGACTGCAGCGACTGCGTGGTGCGTGTGTGCCGACTGACAGTCACTTCAGCTGCCGATATGTAAGTACATGAATGCATCCATGTATCCATCACTGCCTACAGAAAGAACGTGGTACTTTTTCAGCACATCTGCCCCTAATTCACAAATAAAAAAAATCTCCGGTGTGCGACTGTGGTCATCCAGAACCAAACGTACAACATATAACGATTAAATGCCCGATCCACAAATGTGGAGACATCACAGCGATACACTCCGCTGCTCCTGATGCAGTTATCTGGCTTGACCACCTGAATACCAAGTTGTCGTTGTTGCTCTGCATCTACAGTGAGGGAAAAAAGTATTTGATCCCCTGCTAATTATGTACGTTTGCCCACTGACAAAGAAATGATCAGTCTATAATTTTAATGGTAGGTTTATTTGAACAGTGAGAGACAGAATAACAACAAAATCCAGAAAAACGCATGTCAAAAATGTTATAAATTGATTTGCATTTTAGTGAGGGAAATAAGTATTTGACCCCCTCTCAATCAGAAATATTTCTGGCTCCCAGGTGTCTTTCATACAGGTAACGAGCTGAGATTAGGAGCACACTCTTAAAGGGAGTGCTCTTAATCTCAGCTTCTTACCTGTATAAAAGACACCTGTTCACAGCAATCAATCAATCAATCAGATTCCAAACTCTCCACCAAGGCCAAGACCAAAGAGCTCTCCAAGGATGTCTGGGACAAGATTGTAGACCTACACAAGGCTGGAATGGGCTAAAAGACCATCGCCAAGCAGCTTGGTGAGAAGGTGACAACAGTTGGTGCGATTATTCGCAAATGGAAGAAACACAAAAGAACTGTCAATCTCCTTCGGCCTGGGGTTCCATGCAAGATCTCACCTCGTGGAGTTGCAATGATCATGAGAACGGTGAGGAATCCGCCCAGCACTACACGGGAGGATCTTGTCAATGATCTCAAGGCAGCTGGAACCATAGTCACCAAGAAAACAGTTGGTAACACACTATGCCGTGAAGGACAAATCATGCAGCGCCCGCAAGGTCCCCCTGCTCAAGAAAGCACATATACATGCCCGTCTGAAGTTTGCCAATGAACATCTGAATGATTCAGAGGACAACTGGGTGAAAGTGTTGTGGTTAGATGGGACCAAAATGGAGCTCTTTGGCATCAACTCAACTCGCCGTCTTTGGAGGAGGAGGAATGCTGCCTATGACCCCAAGAACACCATCCCCACCGTCAAACATAGAGGTGGAAACATGCTTTGGGAGTGTTTTTCTGCAAAGGGGACAGGACAACTTTACTGCATCAAAAGGACGATGGATGGGGCCATGTACCGTCAAATCTTGGGTGAGAACCTCCTTCCCTCAGCCAGGGCATTGAAAATGGGTCATGGATGGGTATTCTAGCATGACAATGACCCAAAACACATGGCCAAGGCAACAAAGGAGTGGCTCAAGAAGAAGCACATTAAGGTCCTGGAGTGGCCTAGCCAGTCTCCAGACCTTAATCCCATAGAAAATCTGTGGAGGGAGCTGAAGGTTCGAGTTGCCAAACGTCAGCCTCGAAACCTTAATGACTTGGAGAAGATCTGCAAAGAGGAGTGGGACAACATTCCTCCTGAGATGTGTGCAAACCTGGTGGCCAACTACAAGAAACGTCTGACCTCTGTGATTGCCAACAAGGGTTTTGCCACCAAGTACTAAGTCATGTTTTGCAGAGGGGTCAAATACTTATTTCCCTCATTAAAATGCAAATCAATTTATAACATTTTTGACATGCGTTTTTCTGGATTTTGTTGTTGTTATTCTGTCTCTCACTGTTCAAATAAACCTACCATTAAAATGACAGACTGATCATTTATTTTTCAGTGGGCAAACGTACAAAATCAGCAGGGGATCAAATACTTTTTTCCCTCACTGTACATCCACCACATTCATTGACTGGGCACTCATTTTACGTAGCTCTGGCCTAATTTAAGAGGGCACCCATACGGCTCGTGAAATATTCCTCACGACCATCTGACACGCGGTTTGCTCTATTTCCCACAAGTACTTTGAGATTCAGTGCACTTTTTGAGACAAACATCGTCAGGCAAAACTACGCCTTGCTCCGCTCTTTCTCGCTCAAATAGAGTAAGAAAATCGAACATGAACGTGCCTAACATTTAAATTTCGAAGCAACTGTTTCTCACGCTGAAGAAAACTGGACCGTATTGTGTCATATACGGTGAGTGCAGCAAAAAAACACAAGCATGCATTTCAAATGCATCACAGAGATTTACAGAAGTATACAAAATAAGTCGGAGTATTTCAATTGCACTTCATGTACGCACGCGTGACAATCGCTAAGTATGTTTAATCAAGAATGGGACCTCTATGAATACAGCATTCCAGCTTAAGACGACTGCAGGATGCTAAGCCAACACAGCTGGGATTAATGCATAATCCAGACAATCCTCGCGATTCACCTGCAATCCACTTAGTGTATCGAGCAAGCAGATAACGCGGCTCTTATCCAAATTGAAGTTCAACACAACAAAAAGCCGGCGCGTGACAGTTATCAGGGGAAAGAAAACATTTCTTGGCTGCTTGCAATCTGAATGCAACCCACTTCTTGCCTGGTAATGAAATTACTGTAGTTAGAAAAAAAACCATTGCAGCTAGGGCAAAGCAGGACAGATGTCCATTTATACATTAGTTGGATGCTCTAAATGTGCCACCTCTATCAGAACGTGGCCATTAGGATTAAGGTTCCGTGACCCGATGTTGGGTCAAGTGGCTTGGCGGTAGGGCGGAGCGGCTTGCCATCAGAAGGTTGCGAGTTGAAATTCTGGCTGGTGGTTGACTCAGCCCAGAATCCCTCCAGGGTCGAAAAAAATTCATACCACGCTGTGGGGAAGTGGTTGTCTCATCGACTTGCCCCCATATCATAGGAATGTGCGATTTTTTCACCGATAACTCAGTCAGGGCTGCAAACAAATGAGCACCACCTCATTGCCCATTCAAGCAGGAACTCACTTTAACTTAATCCAATATACAAGAGTACTGCATTGTGAATGTAGGAATGACATTCATGGCATCACTCGGGGTGGTTAAATATGAATATAACACAATTGGTATACAGTATGTTTTAACATACACAATTGTATTATCCATTTTAAGAAATAAGTACTTTAGTTGTCACCTTCAGCCTAATTCTTGCTTCAAAGAATGAAGAGACGGGGAAGTAAATGACAAATGGAATACATATGGGACCTTTTTGCCAGTATAAAAGTATGAACATTTTTAGTAGGTTTAACCCTTTCTGGTGTTAAAACAGGTGTTAAGATGTTCAAACACCAAATAGATATTTTTTTCAAAGAATCAAGTCTACATTAACCACACGTACTTATGGTGAACATTAAAAAAACATGTTCTGATAATATATGCATTGTCTTTGAAACCGATTGGCCTACACCAAAAAAAGCCTTCTAGGCCATAAAGAAGGCTGTCTCTGGTGTAGGCCCATCCGTTTCAAAGACAATGGATATATTATTAGAGCATGTTTGTTCGGAAACATATCGTGAATATGACTAATACATTCATGGATTTACCGGGAATTGAAATTTAGATGAATAGAATTCTATTTTCATGAAAACCAGGGATCTTGAATGTAAAATTTAATAATTTAATATTTATTCCATTTGTTTTCCAAACACAATTAAATCTATTTTCACAAAACCTAATATTGTTACGATTGACAAACGTTCAACACATTTGTCAAAAACACTGTGGCCTTAAAAGGCAAAATATATAATAGGTGACTTTTGGGTAAATGTAATTCTTCATAACACATCACTGAAGGGGAACTGCTCAAAACAACACCTATTGTATATTTTTCCATTTAAGGCCAGAGTGTAATTGACGAATGTGTTGAGTTTTTGTTTTTGTTAAACTGTGCACCGAATGTTACGAATGGCACGATCTAAAACGACGACTCAGGTTTGTGATCTACGGTCTCGGAATCCAAGTGGTGTGCAAGCGATTAAAGTGTACATCTGCGTCATTCCGAAAGTGACACTCCCAACAGTCGAAGAAATCAATTTTTCTCAGTCAGTTTATTTATTTTATTTATCTCAGGGTGCAAACCTGAGATTCAACGACTCATTCGGGGCCTGGCTCGAAAGAGCATACCATCACACTAAGGAGTCCACACTCGCTTAGATTTTCAGGATGTTACACACGATAAACACAAGTCAAACATGAAATAATTAAACATTATATATACATACAATTGTGCACGACTAAATCTACTCAACAGTGAGCCAAGGGCATATAACATCTGAAGTTTTTTTTCCGTGCTGATTTGTGGAAACTTAAAAAGTCTCTCTATGATAAACGCACGACATCAGCATCCGTTACAGCGATGGAGAGATGACATCAGCTCACTTGCAGGTGCGAGGTGGATGGTTACATCACAGACTAGAGGCCTTTATCCAGCAGTCGATGGATACTTGTTGATGAATGTAACATTAAGGCTAGCGGAGCAAAAAAACATTCACAATAAACACGAGCAATACAGCAACCCACCCCGCCAACCGTGGACTTGCCAACAGCGGGTTCACGTATACACGGGGAGGGATTGCTGCTTAAGGTTTGGTGACATTACACTTGGCATGGCTTGCAAGGAGTTGCCCACCTTGGGGAGGGGCAGGATGTGGGGGAATCTGGAATTTTTAAAAGGGGCCCGATTAATCGATCACAACTTACGACTTTTTAGTCGAATAATAAGCTTAATCGACACATGGGTTTGGCACGCCTCGCTTTCATGGCGGATTTGAAAGGCGGGGGTTGGTCGGCGCTAATCATTACATGCTTATGAACCTGTTCCTGCTCCGAGAGGTCTGCAAGTTGCAGGGTGGGGGATGTGCGGTTCACTGCTGAATCTCGGAACGCTTATGCGGTTCCACGTTAATTTTAGAGAGGTGTAGCAACGTTGTTTTTAAAGACAATGTAGTCACCGCAGCGACATGACCGCAACTCTATGATAGCTGGCGCAAAATTATGCCAAATACCCCTCTCCGCATAGCCTTGTGGGTACCCTGGTACCAATAAAAGTTCTTAAAAATGTTCTTCCTGTTTCGTTTTGATGATGTACGTCATTGGAACGGGTTAAATGACTCAAAGGCGATCTGCTCCCTTTGTTGTGACCAAGGGCTCACTGCTGAGCGCACTCGTTCTCGACGGATGGCTGCGACGAGATGTGAATCACGGAATGGGCGCCCTTTTTCTTCTCTCCTGGCGCCTTTCGCTTGATGTCCCAGCAGTTCTCCAGCGAGCTCGAGTCGACCGCTCCAAAGCCGCTCCTAAGCACACCCGGGTTCCACCGACAAGAATTTACAATTCTAGTACTGTGGCTGCGTGCAGAACAAATCAACGAAACCGTGAAAACGACAGAAGAGAAGCATCAACCGACCTGACTGGCGATGAGCGACCGGGCATAACGTCCGCATTCCTGTCTGCCAGCGGACTGCACTTGTCTTCCAGCTTTATTCTTTTGACGGGGTCGGGCAGGTCTCGCTCCGACGACGTGTCGCCCTTCGGCCGCGCCTGGGACGACCCCGCCGATACCATCTCGCCGTTGTCGTCGTCGTCGCAAGCGCCACCAGCGGCACGGGCAGCGGTAGGCGGAGGCTGGAGCTCGGAGGAAGCGCCGCTCGACCCTTCGGCCCCCGGGGCTCGTTGCTCGGACGTGCTTGGGGCGCGAGTTTCGGAGGCCGGGCTGCTCTCTCGGACGGCGGTCACCGCCAGGTCGTTCCGGAGCAGTTCCGCCATCGAGTCTTCGCGAGACGTCTCGTCTGCGCCGACCGCGGTCGCGGGCTTCGTGCCGGCGTCGTTCGGCAAGTTGGCAGGGCTCGCCTCGGTGGAACCGTCGCCTACCGGTAATTTTTCCCGCCGCCGAACAATTATCCTTCGCTTGTTCAGCTCTGGGTGCATTCATAAGCAAAAGGATAGACAATTGAAATGAGGATTTTCAGGAATCGGTGGAAGTACATGAGGCTCAGGGACCCAAGCTACGGCACTCCTAACTGTTATTACGAGTGCCAGTGGATTCCTAATATCCTGCCGATATCAGGAAGCCACTGGAGCTATGCACTTTTAAATCTAGATTGAAAACTAATTTCTTTAGAACTGCTTTTTGTGGTTAGTTTGTTGACCTTACCCCACATCTCCAATCAGCACGGTTGGATACGTACGGTGCGAAATAAGTTCAACATACATACACACAACAGAAACGACGCAAAATACATGACAGTAGAAAATGTAAAATTAAGACTTCATAAGTGTCTTCTGTCAATAAGCATGAGCAAAATTCTCATATTTGTTATATTACAAGTTTCACAACTTAAGAAATTACACAATTAGTGTGTAATGATTCACACTCCTAACAGATTATAATGTCACACTTTCAGCATTTTTAATTAAAGAATTGTAAAAAAAAAATTGCTCAAATTACTGCCATCTCCTTTGCATTCCTTTGTTCACTTCAATTAGCTCAACTGAAACAGGCGCCGATCATGTGCATAAATCAGGAACAATCAATTCTCATGCCCTCAATTAGATGCGAGTATTAGGAGTGCAAGAATCGTTGCCCTGGATAATTGCTTTCACGAATGATTTTATATTACCGATATATGCCTACAAATAGCACCAAAAACACGCTTGCATTTCATTTAAGCTGAAAGACATTCGAGATTTTTCAGTAACAACCCCAGAGCACTTTGAGATGGCTAAGTCCGAGTTTAAATTGTGAATCCCAACAACATAAATGTCAATAGCCAACACACTGAGACTTCATTTGTGGCTGAAGCCAAGGAGGACCAAGCCTGGAGCGCCAGGATGAGTGGCCACCACATGCAGCAGGCTGATATCAGCACTGGGGCCACGTGGTGAATAGCAGGTGGCAGTTCAGTAAGATCCATCGATGGATTGCACTTCTATGCTCCCATGTCTATGCTTCCCACGTTCATCAGCTGGCGCTGAAGTACGGTCAAATAACCCCCATGACTCGCGTGGGGTGGGATGGTTGTCAACCAGCAGTGTATTGACAAAAGGGCTGTCCGTGAACAAAATGACAAGACTATATTCATATTCTTGGTTCTTTCGGTAAAGTCACGTAGAAGGGAAATAATAAAA
>CM025670.2:8332012-8357095 GCA_014621495.2 Entosphenus tridentatus | reverse complement strand
GCTGTGGATTTCACACCTGATGATTGCTTGTGTTGCAGTCGAAACGTCGTGAGAATTTTTATTGTTTTATATTATTTTATTATTTCCCTTTAACGTGACTTTACCGAAAGAACCAAGAATATGAATCCCTGCAGTCACGAAAGCTTTAAATCAAAAAGACTATATTCATCACATTTCAATAACATTCCCACAGCCAAAACCCAACCGCGTCAACGATAACGACAGAGAGGTGGCGGCGTACCTTCAGGCTCGTATTTGAGCTGCAACTGGTCAAGCTTCACCTGCAGCTTCATGGTCTCTCCCTGGCTGTTCTGCAGCTGCCCCTCCAGGGCAAATAACTTCCTCTCAAGGTCCAGCACGTTCTGCGACTCCGCGAGATGCTTCATCCGCTGCACGGACGAGTTCTCCTTCAGCTGGGTCAGCTGCTGGCTGCAAGACACGCGGAGCGCTTGCACGGCCGCCCGAGAGAACTTTGCAGTGAATGCTCGCACAACACTGTGCAATGTTATTCAGGCTTGCAAAATTAAAGAGCTGCTAATATGAACCATAGACCAGAGGGTGGCCGGGTGGCTCGGGGGTCAGAGCGTTGAGCTGGCATAGCTGAACTGCTTGGTGGGATTCAGGCAGCCACCCGTCATTAAACTACAATTGGCGAAAAAAACAAATACCAAAGACCACATGTAAAATATATAAATATAAGATACTAATACATTTCTTGCCACCACCTATCATCGTTAGCACGTGTGCCAATATTACGCAGGCCAATTGCATACATAGGCTTTCACGTAATGCAGGCCACCCATCGTCCAAACTAAACTTATTTCTGCAGCCGGTCAAGATTTTCAGTGTTACAAAATCAATCAATAAACATAGGTTACACACTTCAATACTGGTTTAAATACGAACAGACCCTCTCGGCAGTAATATACTTTAAATCATCATACTTCAATACAAAAACGGTGGCCGCTCCACGTCCATATCCTTATCTGCAGAGACCAGACGTCTCTTCCCTAGATTCACGTCCCACCGAGAGCTCATAAAAACCACAACACAACTTCGCTACTACTACTACCACTGCTGCACAATACGTTAAGCTCACACGTTTTACAGAGTTAGAGCACAAGTGTGAAAAACCCCTCCGTAATAACCTGGAAGAGTAACATTTGTAATTGTTACCCATCAATGACCGACCGTGGCACCGCCACGAAACCTGGACCCCCATTCCTCTCTACATCACTCCATATAATACATCCACACTCCGACGGCTGCCCCCATCTAAAGACACTCCTAGTAACCCCTCCACACAAAAAACATGTCAAGACCATCGGCCGTCAGCCTCCACAAGGTCTAACACCCTCGTCTATGAGCAACTTTCCCCACTCACACCACTTTATGTAATCAAATCACCCTTCACCCAATTTGCGGTATTGCTTAAAAAACCCACACACGCACACAAATAGATTGCCACATTGTGGAAGGCAAACAACTTGGTTGAGGAGAGGGGAACTGACGTTTAAGCAATGACAAAATCGAAGCTTACAAACAAACCTGGTCTCAGAAAGTTTAAGTTTCAGAAGGTCCACGTAGTATTGCCCATCTCCGAGATCGGAGTTGGATTTTGCCAGCTGCATTTCACTGCCAACCAGGTTTACGCTGTTCAACTGGGCGGAAAGGCAAACATGGGTACAGTTGTTAAAATAGTGTTAAGCAAGGCTTTGGTGATATCGCTTGTTCTACGTTAATCACTTTAGCTGAGACAGGTTAAGGACAACAATCATGTTTTGGGGAAGACATTTTATAAGTATGAATATCAAAATGAGCACTACTAGCAAGCATGTTAATAAGACTAACCCCATAAATTACAATGAAACGAACTTAATTAACCGAGTGCTTTTCGATTGCATAGATCATTCAATACTAATAAAGAACACCATCCCAACTGATTTTTTTGAGTTAAGGCAAGAAGGACAAATTATGGTTCAAGTAACTAGCGACAACCAGCAGAGCATCGCTTGACGTTGAGAAACCACCCCAGAAGCCGACCGCCCCCCCACCTCCTCCAGCTGTCGGTTTTTCTTCAGCAGCTCCATGACCTCGTGGTTTCTCTGGTCCAGCATCGCTTGCAAGCGCTGCATCGTCTCCACGTCCACCTGCCCACATTTCATCTGCAGCAGGGTGCCGATCTGCAACTGTAAACCAACGCACGCGTGTGAACGTCTTCCCCATTTAAGTCTTCTTCCTGTGCACGTCTTGTCAGGAGGGAGGGGGGGAGATTGCCGAGTTAAGCTGCACAAATATCAAATCCTGACTGTGACAACGGAGACGATGGAAAAGCTTGAAGGGACAATCGCGGGGATCAGGTCAGATTGATAATGAAGGAAGGATTCCAAGGGATCTGAATGCTTTCAAAAGAACACGGTCTGGGGGAAGTACATTATTTGTTTTGCTCTCCCAAAATATACAGTAAGTAGATCATCAATTATCCGGCGGCTTCGGGGGGAAGGGGGCGCTGGATTTTCTAAAACACCGGATAATAATCCCTCATTATTATTTAAAATACCTTTTTTATTGCATATTGTTGCATAACGTTCAGTTTTTAGGTGTTGTGGAAATTTTTTGTTTGTTTTACATTTGAAACTTATGGCGGGACCTTGGGGTCCCATAAGCCCCCGGCTCTCGCATAAACATTATATTATAATGTAAACAAAAACTTTGCTGTTTCTCACCAATGGGTTTGAAGGATGGTGGCAGGTGTTGTCTTGTTAAATGATGCCGTTAAAACTGAAAACTACTTACCTGCAGTACCTCTATTTAAATACACTATCGAAAAAATTATTTATACCAATATCTCAATCATTGTATTTCTTAGTGTGGATTTGTGAACACACTTTGTAAACAGTACATAAAATAGTACGCGTTTTCAATGCGTTGTTCATATTGTAACAAGAGTTTCTACCAATGTTACTCTACAGAGTAGTAGGTTGCCGCTCCTCTTATCCACATTAATACGAGCGGTATGTGGGGACTATGGCTTAAACGCAAAAAAACTATCTGCACAGATGCATACGGACAAGAGAAGTATTATCAAACAGGAGGAGTTAACGGTGCAACGCATCTCATCTGTTAAATATCTGCAGGTAATAGGATTGTCATCGATTGATCCTGGCTGCAGACATTGGGAGGTCACAAATAATAATGAAGATAAGAGAGCAGTTTCACTGTATTATGCATCCCGTTATGATAAATAAACGACTTAATTCGTGTAGGCAGCTTTGGATAAGACTTATGATCCTGCCCATACCCGAGCATGGAGTGCATTCTCTTGTTCAGCTCTTCTGCGCATTCCTCCTCACTGCGCTTGGACGACGTGACAACAAAATGATCCGCGCCAGGCGGGACGCGGCGTTTATGTGCGCGGTGAGTCGCCAAAAGTAAATAAATGTATTTTGACTTCCGTTTATTCGGGACCCCGGGGTCCCGCCACAAGGTTAATTTGTTTACTACGTGAATTAGCATAAACATACAAAAAAAATATCCTACTGTAAAAAGTTACCGTATTTACTGTAGCGTACTTACCGCTCCAATCTCGAAGACTCTGCACGGCGAGATGTACGTATTACTACTTCGCTCTTGTTTCAACAACTTGTGTTTGACGATCGCTGGACTGATGCGAATGCAAAATTACACACACCTTTCGCCGGATTGCACTTTATATTTTTAGTTTTTATTACTCTAGCTCATACTCTTTGGGTCTTTCGGTAAAGTCACGTAGATAGAAAAATAAGAAATAAAAATCACGACTCAGCAGTTCTCCTGCTGTATTTTTTCACCTGAAGACGATCGCTTGTGTTGCGATCGAAACGTCGTGATTTTTTATGATTTTTCTATCTACGTGACTTTAAGACCCAAAGAGTACAAATTCCTGCAGTCAGGAAAGCTTTAAGTCAAGATTTATTACTTTAGTTATTAGTCATGAAACGTGTATATACGTGCAGTATTTTCATTTTTAAGTTGTTGTATGTAGTGTATCATGCTATGTATATAACATTTGACAGTGAAATCAAGCATAGCTACTTTTTTTAGTCAAGCACGCGGTGCCGATAGCCGGACTCGTTACAGCCTTTCGAGCGGTTTTGCCGGAGCGGCCCGGGACTGCCAAATAGTAGCGCGCCGGATAATCAACGATCTACCGCATTCCAATTGTTCCAGATTCTAATGTTTCTTAGATTATATTATTTCCCAATTCAAGGTTGTTTATTCAATTGAAAGAGACATAAACGATAAAAAAATGACGAGGGGGCAACGGCTTGAGAGGGCCGAAACCAAGTTCCGACCTTGAGGCGACAGTGCTGCTGCTTGGTGAACGCGTGCTGCTTCTGCAGGTTGTTGTACTGCACCTTGATGCTGATCAGCTGCCGCTCCATCTCCACACGCCGGTCCTCCAACTGACGTCCGTCAAAACACAGGCACGGTCGCGCAATCAAGCCGCTGTCGCTCAAAACTAGCTCAGCGACAACAACGATAAACCGCCCGCAGGCTATGAGGTGATGCATCGGGATGCAAAGTCACTCTAATGGCTTCACAGTTAGGTACATTGTTGATGTTAATTAGCACAGGTTACATTAATACTCACCTCGCCGAACAGCGAGTTGCCCTTGCTCCGTGGGTCCTGGGCTTGCTGCAAGGCATGCGACAGCTGCTGCTGCAGTTCCTGATTGGCCTCGCGTGCTTTCTGTATCATCCCATTTCAGCATAGGGCAGACGTGCACGCACAATCACAGCAAGTACAATTAAAATTCAACCTTTCTTTACCTCTGTACATTACACACCAAACAATCACCCCAGAATCAAATGGATCATGCATCTCTTCCCATAAACTCGAGACTACATTGTTTATTGGTGTGCAAACAAACCATTTGTATAGTTTTTTTATTTAAAGCTTTCGTGACTGCAGGGATTCATATTCTTGGTTCTTTCGGTAAAGTCACGTAGAAGGGAAGTAATAAAATAATACAAATATCTGTCAATCTAAGCTGGACTGTGGTGCCTATAGACGCCTTTAATCCAGCACTGTGGAGGCGAGGGTTGGTGGATCGCACGAACGTTGCGAGCCTCCCTTCTCGTGAGCAATGAGGTGCCATACCCTGGCTTCCCAGAAGGCGCTACTGCAATAACGTGTCCATCAACTGTCCCGTCTGTATGGAACAGCATTTCCCCTTCAGACGTGTTGTAATTCTCCCGGTACTGCAGTTTCCTGCCAGATGTAAGTACCCATTAATGGGCCGATGATATCTTTGACATTTGAGGGACATTTGATGACCTACCAGAGTGGAGAGGTGAAGAGCCAGGTAGATTTTATTTTGGCGAGGAGGAAGCACCTAAAAGGAGTGAAGAACTGAAAAGTGATCCCTGGAGAGTGTCTGACTGGACAACATAGACTACTGGTGGCAGATTGCGTAGTGGAAGGAGTTAGGAAGAGGAAGGTGAGACAAAATAACTGTAGCAGGGTGAAGTGGTGGCGACTAAACAATGAGAAAGAACACTCCGGGAGGCAAGCTATGGAGAGCATAAAAAGTGTAAGGCCTAGTGGGAGCGTGAATTAAAGATGGGAACAACTGGCGACTGGAAGACTGAGAGCAGCAGTGGGAGTGAGCAAAGGAAGACCGATGCAACAGAAGGAAACATGGCGGTCGAGTGATGAAGTGCAAAAGGCAACAACAAAGAAAAAGGCCGAGTTTAAGCAGTGGCAGAACACGAGAGAGAAGGACCATCTGGATGAATACCTGGCAACGAGAAAAGGCAAAGCGAGATGGTAGCAGTGGCAAAAACAACAGCGTTAGCACGACTCTACCAGAAGCTTGACAGCAAAGAAGGCGAGAAGACGGTATCCCGTTTGGCAAGAGCCAGAGAGAGAAAGGCCAGGGCCATCGACCGTGTGAATCTCGTGAAGAACAGTGAAGGACGAACAATCTTGGATGAGATAAAGGTTAGAGAGAGATGGAAAGGGTAATTTGAGAAGTTGCCGAATGTGCAAAACCAAAGACGCTCTGGGGAGCATGAAACACCAAAAGGCAGTGGGGCCAGATGCGATTCCAATTGATGTGTTTCAATTGATGGGAGAAAATGGTGTTGAAATATTGAAGGAGCTGTTTGGGAAAATCTGGATGGAGAAGAAAATGCCGGATGCATGGAGAGAGAGAACTCTGGTTCCCATCTTGAAAGGTGATTCATGAATCACACCATGAAACTCTGGGAAAGGATCACAGAAAGGAGACTGAGGAAGCTGGTGGATATTGACGAGAGTCAGTTTGGATTTAGACAGGGAAGGTCAACAATGCATGCAATCTTTGCACTGAGAGTATTGATGGAGAAGTTCAGAGAGAAGAAACGGGACTTGCACGTGGTGTTTATTGATCTAGAGAAAGTGTACGACAGGATGGCTAGAGAGATCATCTGGTGGTGCATGAGAAGAGGTATTCCTGGAGGTACATGTCCAGCTGATCCAGGATGTGTATGAAGGAGGGATAATGCACGTGGGAAGCAGCAGTGGGGTGCCGGAGAGCTTTCAAGTCACAGCGGGAGTGAAGAAAGGTTCCGCCCTGAGCCTCTTCCTGTTCATTCTGGTGCTGGACACACGAGAGATATTCAAAGGGAGCCCCTCTGGTGTATACTGCTTGCAGATGACATTGTGCTATGTGGTTAAAATCGAAAGGGTAGTGGAAGATGATTTGAAGATCTGGGTGCAAAAGATTTAAGTGAATGGGTTGAGGATCAGTCGGACAAAGACGGAGTACATGGTGGCAAATGTCAGTGGCAATAATGCAGGAGGGGTATTGCAAATTGGAAGTGACCAGTTAATGAAGACGAACGAGTTTAAGTACCTGGGTACAACGATGGAGAGATGAGAACAAGAGCAAGGGCTGGGTAGCTGACATGGTGAGAGATGACCGGTGTGGAGTGCGATAAGAGGGCCCCATGGTGGGGCCGGTGCTGTTGTAAGGGGCCGAGTGCTCGGGCACAAGAAAGAGTGAGGACCAAGCTACGGCAGTCACAGAGATGAGGATGTTGCGGTGGATGTTGGGTTTAACAAGGAAGGACAGGGTGAGAAATGAAGAAGTGAGAGGAAGACTCAAGGTGGTAGAAATCACAGAGAAGATGAGAGAGGAAAGGCTGGCGTGGTTCGGTCATGTGGAGCGACAACGGGACAATGATGTGGGTCAGAAGGTGCAAGTGATGCAAGTGGAAGGAAAGAGATCAAGAGGAAGGCAGAAGAAGAGGTGGGGCGATGTGGTTCCGATCGGACATGGTCGCCCGAGGAGTGGAAGGAGAGATGGCGCAGGGCAGGGCAGCGTGTAGAAGGTTGGCAAGGACAGCGGACCGAACATGAGTGGGACAAACGCGTGGAAGAAGATCTTGACATAACTGAGTGCAGAGTTTGGGCAATTTTTGGTAGCGCCCGCTCACTGCCTACCTGCTTGTCTGCGGTTCCCTGCGCCTCCGAATCGTTCTCCCTATTATAGTGAGCGAATGCTGTGAATGTTACAAGTTGAAATTATCATTATTATTTGGCACCGTTGGGTTTGCACACCACCCCTCCTGCACGCGACTACGGAACCACCCAGCAAACCGCGGCCCCCATAGCAGAAAGCTGCCCGTAACGGCGCCGCCGAGATGGTGGGAGCGAAAAGATTGATTGAACTCGATGACGTCACGATCGATTGGTGGAGTGATTTGAGAATCGACCTGCGATAGAAAAAGCAAGGAGAGAAGCTGGTCAAGGTTACCTCTAGGGCGTTGAAGTAGGACACGGCTACACGTTGGTCCTCCTCCTTCTCCTGCTGGAGCCGCTCTACCTGCCTGTGCAGCATGGCCCTGGACAGCTCCAGCTGCTCAGTCCGGTAGCGCATATCATCCATCTCCTGAGTCAGCACGGCCTGCAGGTGAGAGCACACACCACCCACCCGACAGCCCAATGCTGTCAACAACATTGAATATAAAACGCCAAAATGCACCCTCCGTACGGTTTTGCCACCCGGGCCGGGTGTGGTCTTTGTCCATCCCCTTCGCGGCAATACCCTGTCGGCTGGCCCTTGGGGCACACTGGTGCGACAAATTCGTCGAGACGCCAGCCTGGAACTCGACGCGGCCCACAGAGCCGCCGTCATCCGGTATCACTCGTCTGGTTGGACGCAATGGTCCGCGTCGACTTTGCGACTCTGATGATGACCATCCCACCACCGAATTATAACCGAACTCTTGCGCACTCGCACACCATCCACTACTGGACGACGACTTCCCTGAGCGTTAAGGGTTGTGGTGGGGGTTGTTGCTCAAACTATACCGCACTAATCAGTGTGGGTGAAGGCAGGGTCCATAGACGTAGGAGCACACAAAGACAAAACATCAGTGAATTTTGCTGCATGATCCATAATGTAGCAGTCTACAACACATGTTTTATGCATGGTGGTCACCCATCAAAGCACTGTGCAGGTTCAACCCTGAGAAGAAATAGGATTGATTCATACCGGGTGATTTGGTCATAAGCAATCATACCCCTCACTCAGCAACATCTCTACACTCTTCACATGCAACAACGTTAGAGATACAGGAATGTTTTACATTTACAAGAGAACACTCAACGTACAGTACTGATATCCTGTCACAGGCCGGCTGGCGTATTTAAGCGATGCAGTGATTCACGCCGCAGTGATTCGATGAATCGTCACATTTTTAGACCACGATATGATTCACAAACCAATTATATGTTTTGCCTTTGTAGTGCATGTAGAATCTAATGTCGCATGAATGTAAAAAAACATATCGTGCTATGAGCACACTTAATTATTTCATTTATTTTCTCAGGAAAGCCTCAAGACTCTCAAGAAGGAGGGTCCTGCCAAGTTTTTGAAGTAGAGAACGATTTAATTTTAATCGGAGTTGAGTACTTTGCGGGTAATAAGCAAATACAAATTACGTTCCATTAGTTTAGCGTATGGAAGAAAACTGGGAAAACTCAGAGGAAATCCATGCAGAAAGGGGGGAGAAACATACAAACTCCAATCTTGATTTAAAGCTTTTATGACTGCAGGAATCTATACTTTATGGTTCTTTTGGTAATGTCACGTAGATATAAATAAAATAAAACAAATCATGACGTTTCAATCGCAACATAAGCGGTCATCCGGTCATCAGGCCTGTGTTGCGATCGAAACGTCGTGATTTGTTTTATTTTATTTCTAACTACGTGACTTTACCGAAAGAAGCACAGAGTATGCAAACTCCAGACAGAAGGGCACTCGAGTCAGGAATCAAACCCAGGCCCTTCTTGTTGCCACCCAAGCCAACGAGTAGCTGTAAAGCAACTGTTAACACGTTTGCCAATATTTTTTCTCTCGTTTAGGTCCCCAAATTTTGCACAATCCTTTGATATATTTAGCCAATAGCAACAAAACATTTACATTTCACGTAGGTTAATATTGAACCATCTTTATAAGCGTTATCGTTCAACCTCCCACCGCCCCGTTAGGAACAACTGGACGGAAGGAGGGACAGAGCCGACGCAAACATGTCCCTCCTCGCCCCACCACCCACCTTGTGCTCGAGCAGCTCGGCGTTTTCAACCTGCAGAGCGAGGATCTCGGACGAAGCGGTCTCGTGGTGGCGCTGGGAGAACGCCCGTATCTCCTCTCCGCGCGCCTCCAGCAGCGCCGCCTGCTGCTCCAGCTTGTGTTCAGCCTGCCGCTGGGCCAGGCGCGCCTCCTCAGCCTCGCCCTTCAGTAGCTCCAGCTGCGCAGAAATTGACACGAGCTTCGGTGACGTGCTTGGTACACGATCTGCCGTATCGACGACACCACTGCGCAACCTAACAACTCCAACAAAGTCTTGTGCCGTCGATCAGAGCTCTTCAAATCTGATTAGAACGGTTGGATATATACGGTAAGAAATCAGTTCAACATACATACAAGACCTTTATTTGCTATATTTATGTTTTCCTCTGTAATCTTCATTCCAGCTCATCAGTGGTCATTATAGTCTTCGTTTACCAGTGAAAAACATGACATGCATTAAAACCCATTAAACAACCTAATCCATGAATGGAAAGCTTTAGGCCTGACACTCACGGAGCCAAGTTTCTGTCATAAAAAATGTGTGGCTCACACAGTATTGGCACGAGGGAAGACACAATAGCTGTTTGACTTCCTGTTTGAATGAACTATAATTAAGTACATTGAAGTGCCTTGAAAACAACTTTCTCCTTGACAAGGAGCTGTCAGTGTTAGATGTGTTTTACATAAATGTAAGTTGTCATTATGGGACGTTATTAAGTTTACGATTTGGTTATGGCTAACTCTCAAAATCTAGATTTGATTAAAAATGCCCCTCAGATGAATAATCTCACAGGGTCTCTAATGTCCACTTTACAGCTAATGCAGACCCTAAAATAGTATAATTAATAAGTATCATGAAACTTTTAATCATTAAATAAAGTAAGCCTCGCAATATGCAAGGTGGGAAACACAAGGAATTCCAAGTTCATGAATCACCAAATAACCATAATACCATTTTTTTGGGGTTAGATGGCATAAATGTCGTTAACTCCACCACCACATTTATATTTTTACACAATTTAACCCAAAAAACTTGTATTATGGACGATATTGGTCGCGAAAGCCTACGTGTTAAACTGACGAAATTACCAATTGAACGATTAAATTGTTTAACATAAATAGTTAACCCACATTGTTCCAGTCAACTTTACACAGGTTTATTATAAACATAAATAAAAGGACAGCCTTATTCAACTGTGGGCCACTGCGCCGTGAAAACAAGTCCATGTGACAAGAGATTTAGCAAAAAGCGATTGCACTGTGGGCGACTGCCAAGCGTAAACCTCAGTTTTATGTAGCACCATTCACACAAGGCCTCAGAGCACTCTACAACACCATGTACGTGTTTTCAGACGAGCTCTAAAAACCTCAACTGACGGAGCGTCCCAAACGGACGGGGGCAAGGCATTTCACAAACGAGCCGCCTGACTACTCAAAGCTTCATCGCCCATTGAACGCCGTTTTGTCCTTGGTGTGCTCAGGTGCCGGATTTGGTGGCTCGAAGTTGCCGGACAGGTGCATGGGGTTTGGAGCATCACCTTTCCGCGCGCCTCCTGTAGCTCGCGGCTGGCCATGCGCTCCCTCTGCTGGTGCAGTGCGTCCATCTGGAGGGCGTGCGAGGTCTTGCAGCTCTCGTACTCGGACGAGAGGCTATCCAGCAGCTTGACCTTGAGCTCAACATCGCGCTGCAGCGAGAACTTCTCCTGCTCCAACACCTGACACAAGCGAACAAAACCGCACGCCGTTATTACAGCATGCGGTAGTTTGCGTAATTTGCATTCATTAAATCTGGATGACACATTTGTGTGCACGTACAGCCATTTTGTCGATTCACTCCTGGATGAGGGCTTCCCAACCCTGTACGGGTTTCGAGGGGGTTATTTGACCATACTTCATGCCAGCCGATGCGGTTTTGTGAAAGCGGGCAGCATAAATGCGAGGGTGCAGTAGCGCTGTTCAGCACTAGAATGCATTTTACCGCACTGCCATTTGCTGCTCACCACGTAGCCCTAGAGCCTACAACATCCTTTATCCACGGTGGTTACTTATCCTTATCCAAGCGCTATCCTGCAGGTTCACACAGGGTTGTGGTGTGCGCACACAAGTGGGCGAGTAAGTGAGTGAGGGCGAGTCGGCAGCCCTCACCTCCAACTGGCTCGTCATAACCCTCTGCTCCTCCTCCAGCTGAGACTGCAGCTCATTGTGGCTCTCCAGCAGACGCAGCCCGTACTCGGCCGCCTGGTGCTTCTCCGCTTCTGCCTGGCTCAGGCGCTCTTTCATACGCTCCAGTTGCTCCCTAAAATCGCGCTGCTCCATCTTCACTGCAGCTCCTCCTTCGGTGCAGCTTGACCTGTCTGATGTGTGGGAAGATTAGCCTCCGTGCACCAGTGGCCAAACCACAGTTTGATAACTGTATGCAGCTCACAAGCAGTGCAAATGCAGCCGGTTGTCCTTAACAGTCAATATCATTAAGTCAATATTATGTTGAGTAAATTTGCTGTACATGACGTTTGTTCATAGAGTATCCCTACGATTCAATAAAAAAAACTACAGTAGCTTTCATTGCTGTAATATATTAGAGTATTCACGTGATTGTTAATCACAATCCAAAGTGGCCATTACACATGGAGCAATATTATAACTTATGACATATTGCAAATGGAGTATACATCACTGCATATGATGTGCACCATTACACATTGCTGACTATACAACTACAGTATTACATGCGTAATTGATATAACCTGCATTGTCAAATACAGTACTGTACACTATATATGTATCAATATGACCAAATCACAAAGACATGCCTTCGATGTCGTAGGCCAATCAGGGGGCTGAACCTGGACAGTGGCTCTGCTAGCCCATTACCATGCACAACAGGTGTTATAGGCTGCGGGCATACGCGGTGGGCAGTAAAGGGCATAGCAGTTTCACACCGTAGGCTTTCGCGACCAATATCATCCATAAGAGTGTGTTGGAGAGTAAACCCACAACATTTACAATCAGATTGTCAGATTGTAAATGTTGTAGATTTGCTCTCTAACACACCGGTGTGCTGTACTAGTAACGGATTGGCATGTTTTGTTTAAGTGACAAACCTTATTAATTGTCTGTATCGGATGGTGGCGGGTTTAACGACATATTTATACTTACCCGATCTAACCCCCACCCACAACAACACCTGTATTAAGGCCATAGCAGTCAAATCTAGTGTTGTACTGAACCTCTATGACCCACACGACTCTGCTCCCACTTCACCAGCATGGTCAAAGATGAATCTGCCACAACCAGCACGGCGCTGGGAGAGGCCCTCTTAGCGTGTTGGGGGCATGGTTCCTTCAAAAGCTATTCTTATACAAGTTCCATGTAGTTGCAATGATAAAAGTTAAATGTAGTTGCAATGCTAAAAGTTCAATGTAGTTGCAATGCTAAAAGTTAAATGTAGTTGCAAATGTTAAAGTTATGTAGTCATAATGTTAAACCATGGAGTCGCAATGCTAAACCAATGCTAAACCTAAAACCTATTCTTATAAAAGTGCAATGTATTCTCAATGTGATGCATTCGTATGTAAGATTGGACATTTTTGCCAGCATCAAAGTATGAAAAAAACACCACAAGGATAGGTTTTACCCATTCTGGCAACAAAACAGTTGTTAAAATGTTCAAACGCCAAATATAAACAACAATAAGAACAACAAGCCTAGGTGTTAAAAACAACAACATCCATGTGCACATATCGCGGCTGAGCGGGGCGTCAAGCTTTGCAAACGGGACACGGATAAACATTCAGACTGAAACAGAACAGACGCTCGCGACAAGCGCGACGTCGTAACATTTCCTTTGAGCGATGTATAACTTAGCAATAAGACAACAAGGAGAAGCATGTATATCACAATAACAACAACAATCACTCACTCGCTGACCCACCTTAAGCGAATGTCGTCTCGAACGGGCCGAACATTCAAAGGCCTGGCGCGGTTAGGCCGCCTCGTCCAATCAGAGCGCGCCACTACGTCATCGCGGCGCCCCGCGGAATCGATTCGGGCTTTAATCGATAGACGTCAAAATTAGCCAGTGGCTAACGCTGCTGAAGAAGGGGGAGGAGGGAATAATCGAGGAATCGTTAACCGTTTGAAGTCGATAAGAAAAGGAATCGATTACTCGTGGTAATCGAAAAATACGGGCTGCTCGGGATCGGAATCGTGAGGGCAACTAGAATAGCTCTGGGAATCGATTCCCCGTATTAATATATAATTAAATAGACAATTAATGACGTTATATTCTAGATTTGAAGTTTTCGTGACTGCAAGGGTCCATACTCTTTGGTTTTTTCGGTCAAGTCACGTAGGTAAAAATAAATAAATTGCGATTAAATGTATTAATTTACTCTTTTTTACCTACGTAACTTTTCCTAAAAAAACATTAATATGAATCCCTGCAGTCACGAAAGCTTTAAATCAAAATTTAATGAATGACGCTATTTAATACTGACATTTAATTGATAATAATTCGAATTCACGTTGAATCAAAATGTCATTAATCCTCCGAGCGGGGACGCGACCTGAGCCAATGGTGGAAATTCCACATTACTATGGCAGGCGATCGGTCTTCCCCATAACAAGACAGACGCTACTGTCATGGCACAAACAGCGACGCTAAGCCCAAAACAATTCAGAACGTGTTACGAAATGCGTTGAGTTATTTTGTAAATTTTATATGAATTGTGTTTGTGCACCACTGTCAAAGCGGCAGTAGCAGCGCATACAATGTGTGCAATTGTGCTGTGGTCAGCCTAAGATTAATCCAGCCGACTGAAGTTACATGGAATTCGTTATTTAACATTGATTTATCACGTAGGCTTTTGGGTTTTAACGACACTTTCATATTTATGCGATCTAACCCAAAATAAAATATATTGTGAAAACATTGATTTGTTTGTACAATATTTGTGATGTCTCATCAGATAGTTTTGTTCAGATTTATATTGCCTTCATTTCAAGGCCGTATTTAAAGTATATATTGGGGGGGTGACACACATCCCCCTCCCCAATATATATTATAATTTCACCCCCCCTACAATATATATTATAATTACGGCCTTAAAAGATTCAAATATGCTAAACATGTCCCCCCCAATATATAGCTGTAAAAAAAAATTAAGAAATATAATAACTTCTATGCTATGTAAATAAAAACAACAATTCGCTAAACCTTGGCCACAACATCTGGACTTGTCTTCATATAAATCAATGCATAGATTTATGTTTATATGATTGTGGTTATGGTTGTACTTTATTAATCCCTAATCTCTAACATTACATACAATGAAACAAGAAATGGTAAAAAAAAGTAAAAACAGAGCAATGTAATACAATACACTATTAGACATTATTGTTAAAAAAAAAGTCCATTCCATGTGTTAATTATTTTTTTTATTTTTTATGCAGGAAATTAGTTTTCAAATTTAGATATTTTTCTGGGTTGAGATCCCCAGACCCCCTGTAAGATTTGGTCCCTACCAATGTTGACTCCATGGCTACGGCCTTGCTTCTTGTACCGAACCATATTAGTTTCTATTTTGTCATTTTGATAACCGCCCTCCAGGTGTCACTCTTTACAAACGAGTTCACCTTGGCTGAAACAAAATCATCTTGAACATCTCCCCCATTGCTGTTATTATGCACTTCCACCAGCAGACGGCAATAACACATCACAGTACCTTCTTGAGTGAAATCAAAGAGTGGACCTGAACCATTTACACGACTTGTGATTACAATAAAGGGACAATTAAACAAACAGGCTTTCGCGAACAATATTATTTATGATGAAAAAAATGTGGGATTAGATCGCGGAAATGTAAATGTGTCGTTCACCCACCACCACCCGACACAGCCAATTAGTAAGGTTTGTCACGTAACAAAACGTGCAAATTAGTTACTACTTCAGCACACCGCTTGTGTGTTGGAGAGTAAACCCACAACATTTACAAATGGAGTACGACGTTTCGCTGGCAATTACAGCCGGCTTCATCAGGTCACTTTGCCATAATTGTGAAGAAGTCTTCCTGATGCAGGTCTTTAATAGTGAGGTGCAGTCATCACTGTGAGCCTATGATGTGCGAAGATCATTGGGGGGGGGGTGTGGGTGTTAATGTAATCACATTAATTATAATGGGTCATTAATAATAAAGGTTCGTGGGTTAGATCGCGTAAGTATAAATGTGTCGGAACCCGCCACAGCCAACCAGTAAGGTTTGTCAATGTCATGTAAACACAACGTGCCGATTTACATGGCAAACCTTACTGGTTGGCTGTGTCGGGTGGTGGCGGGTTACGACACATTTATACTTACGCGATCGAACCCAAAAAAACCTTCATTCTGAATAATATTGGTCGCGAAAGTCTTACGTGTCAAACTTCAATGGATCATGTTAATCGGAGAATACGCAGTTCTGTGCATCACACCACACACACCGATGAACAAATCGCCCGCATTGCGCCCAACCTCGTCAGAGCTGGGAAGCTAAGCAAACGTTGAGCCTGGATAGTGCTCGAATGAGTGACAGCCGTGCATGCGAATTGTTACAGGCAGTGGCAGGGCTACGTTGTGGGGAGATCTATTCTTGCGTATGGAATAATGTCCAGGAACTAAACGGTAATGTCGAGGTCTGCTCCCACGAGAGGACTCCTTTGAAGGAGTGCAGACTCGAGTGGTTTACGATATGGCCCATAGTTTGTTTCGCGTGGCCACAATCGCACGACTGTGGCTGGTCTTTAATTTCCCACTTTTGAAGGAGACGGGCCTCTTGGTGTCCTGATGCGGTTGCTGGTTACACCGCCGGTGTCTTCGAGGGGGGGACGTCAAAGCTAGGATGTGTGCGACAGTGTTTGGGCCTCCAATGGGGTGTCTATTCTGAAGGGCCCGTGTTCTCCTCTGCCAGTATTCTGCTGGGTCTGGGTGAGACTCTGGGATGGTGGCAGCAGCACGATCCCAGGAGGGGGGGGGGGGGTCGGGACTTGAGTCGGTGGCCACGTCCCTTGCCGAGGTCTTGGTTGATGATGGGTAGGCGTTGGCTGTTAGCAGCAGGACGTGTAAACTCCCTTATAGTTTCTGCGGATATTTTGGGGACTAAAGGGTAGTACAAATATCTCCATTGTACTATACTAGGCTCCCGTGTCTATGCTCCCCAGTTCAGCGAACAAAATCGTCACCAGCGCGGTGTGGTGTGGTCGAACAAACCCTGCGTGCAGTGCAGGATGAGGTGCCCCTCGTCCAGCAGTGGATTGACCAGAAGGCTGTACATGTGTAGGAACTGCAGAAAATCAGATGCGGTTTTCATCAGGTCTCCACTCTGCAATATGAACAGGACACCCGCCGATGTGATCGGAATTTCATTAAGAAAGCTTCTTTCTGGAATTCCTGCATCGTTACGGCTCTCCATGGCAATGTATGCGCAGATGTGAACTGTCAAGCCGTGCAAGAGGTGGCCCCGGGGTCAGAGGGCACTGAAGCAGCACCGCTGAGATCCTGGTTTCGAATCCGGGCTACGACCTGTGGCTAAACGTGTTTATCGACTGTGGCGAGTCGATTGGGCTCATCCTGGCCACGAATGACCGCGTGCACACAATAATACGGCTCATTACGGTTTTTTTCTTTACTTAGTTTTGGAGAAATGCATGCTCTTAAGATGTTAAAAAAATTTTGTTTGAATGACATGCAACTGACAAATCTTTTCGGGGCATTCCAAGTTGTGCTCCAAGTGTGTACACAGAGATAAAGAGGTAAAATAAACGTAAAATCATGTTTGTATTTTCACTTTGGATATATTCCAGAATTTGAGACTTACACATTTTGGTTTGAGCAGCATGCGATGGACAATCTTTGCAGTGCATTAAAAGTGGTGCCCCTGGTTTGGATAAAGATGCTTATTGAATTACTTCGGAAGTATTTCTGTCTCCCTCATATTCTGGAGTGTCTCTGACACAGGGTAACCTGCTGCTAGCTTCAGTTTTAAATCAATGATGCCAAAAGCATGATTGTAATGCTATTGAAAAGAAAACATTGAACAATATACTAGGTCATTCTGGTTTATTGTAGCAGAGGAAAAGGCTTTAGCTGCATATTTTAATAGCACAAAGCAGAATAACTGTTTTAGTATGCAAACGGAGTGCCTACAAATATATATGTAGATTAATACATACATCAATGCCACATCCTGGTTGTGCGGTGGCCAGGTGATAGCATAACGGAGTGGATTTTCTCTGTCTGAGTGCTCTCTTTTCCTACCACATGAAGCCAAAGCTGTATGAAAGGAATTGCCCCGACATCCGAATGCAGGACCCTATTGAAAGCGAGTCTTGAGGTCCCAATGACACTTTCCCGGGTATATAATTGGCATCGTAAATTAATATATTCATTTTGGTTAATGCACTGGGACCGTTTGAATACTGCAGTGGTGTTGGCACCAGGGCCACCACGAAGGCTCCTTTGCTAATCGCAAACAAGGTCACAACCTCCACACAACGCTTGAGCAGAAACAAACATACGGTGCATAAATCATGTTTATGCAGAGCTCTTTTTGTGTCCAGCAGGGAGAGTGGACGGAATTTTCACCGTAATTCTCTCTTTGGCGTGTCAACTCCATTCTGGTTAACGCGAGACACTTCGCCTGGTGTGTAAACCGAACATTCTCTCCCGCTCTCTTGTTTCCCAACATTGTCTCACCACCATCATCCCCCCCTCCAAGCATCCTGTACGCCTAATCCTCCCTACATCCTATAAGACGCAATAACCCACAGGCGGTGGAGACTCGGAGCCCTGTGCAAAAAAAAGAGAATAATCTGACAAGCGACAGATAATTTTGTTCAGGGAATTAAAAGTTGTGGTCCTAGTTTATATGTTGAGACAGAGAAGCAAAAGTCACGTGACATCAAATGTCAGTTTTCACTTAAATATATTTCATTTTATTTTGTCTGTTTACAATTAGTTCTAGAGTTTCATTCGGACTTAACATATTAATGAACGTCACAGAAATGTATCGGCTGAGCGGCTAGTGCCAACGATAGTTTCCTTCATTCCCCCGCCCCTGAGGAGTAAGCTGCTGCACTAAAATAAATAATGGAAACGCTGAGATGACCCTTGGGCAGGATCCCGGCAATCAAAATGAAACAAGAAGAAACATTTTTTTTCTGAAATTCGGTAATAAACTCAACATTTCAAGGGCCCCCGCAATGCACGTGATGAACACGAGACGGTAGGCCTCGATAAATAGCGTCACTGGAGTAGTCGCTTAAAGAGCCGCAACGCGGACCCGTTACCGACCGCTGACCCGGAGTATGCCCAAACAAAGTTTACCTTCAGGTGGTTCTGACTGCGCAAAAAGCAAAATCTTCATCAAATTTGGCTTCCTAACTCAGGACTGAGAGATAAAAAAAACACCGTCTGTCTGTAAAAGTTACTTTGAGTCAGGTGCCATCATCCATCACAGCGCTTTGTTTAAACTACTGCTCGATCAAAGCCTCCCCGCCACTATTTAGATGATTTTGGACCCCGACGGCAGTACGCATAGTCCACTATTTTGTTAGAATAACGTGATTTGATCTTCAACATCCACTGTGTAGCAGAAGGCACACACATTGATATTTAAGAGTCAACACACCCGTGGTATGAACCAGGGCAGCTACTTGGCTCGCTCCGCAAGCCTCTGCAACAAGTGGCAAGCACTGTACCACTGGGTCATGGTCCACCACCCTTTTCACACAAGCATGAGCTCAATGCAAAGACATTTGGATGTGGAGCCACTTCCAGCAGCTGGCATCGCTCCTCACTGTGGCATCGCTCATTACGTAACATGAGTGGGGCAGCAGCAGCAGCAGCTGTGATTGGAAGTGTGCCATCACTGGGCCAGCCACGGTGCACAGGACGGGCTTTGGTCTCCAGCCACAGCCGCGTGGCAGCTGTTTGGAATGGCATCAGTGTGGCCAAGTCAATGGCATCAGTGTGTGCCGCCTCGCACACACAGCTGCTGGGCACAGCGTTTCCGTGCGTCTTCGCGTTGCCAGGACCATGCTGCTGCTGCTGAGTGGCACAAGATATGGACAGTAAACAAGACTCTTTTTTCTTCTTGGTTCTTTCGGTAAAGTCACGTAAAAGGGAAGTAATAAAATAATAAAAATAAAACATAATTAAATAATTCTCACGACGTTTCGGCCACAACGCAAGCAGCCGTCCTCAGGTGAAACCAGGTCTGTCGAGGCGACAGCGTCTGAATGAAACAGAAACCAGGTCTGTCGCCTCGACAGACCTGTTTTTTTACCTGAGGACGGCTGCTCGCGTTGTGGCCGAAACGTCGTGAGAATTATTTTATTATGTTTTATTTTTATTATTTTATTACTTCCCTTCTACGTGACTTTACCGAAAGAACCAAGAAGATGAATCCCTGCAGTCACGAAAGCTTTAAATCGAAAAGACTCTTTTTTATATATAGCGTCGAAATGCCAAGCATCATAGAGGTGCTGGGTAAACAAACGCAATCATATAGCAAGATGCTGCACAGGGCATGCATATAGCACACAAATGGCACGTATAGGACACACGGGAATGATGAAATGTATTTTGTTTAAAGATTGAGGGCTGGGCAGATAAGAGCAGCTCCGCGCAGCGCACGCGCCGTCTAGTCCGCCGTGACCCCCACGGAGACGCCGAGTCACCGAGCTGCGCGATGCACAGCGATTGAGGGCAACAGCGTGTCTGCTTGTATACGACACGGGGAAGTACACGGGTTTGGGGCGGGGGGGGGGTGCTTTGAATGGAGATAGAAGGGGGCAATGGGTGAGGACAACGCTTTGCATGGTGTAAATGGACCGAATGTGGTCCTGCGTGGAAATCTTATCGAGGATTTTGTACGGCGATTTTGTCAAGGCGACTTCACAAGAGTTATGAGTGGTCTTCTTGGTTCTTTCGGTAAAGTCACGTAGAATGTAAATAATAAAATATTAAAAATAAAACATAATAAAATAATTCTCACGACGTTTCGGCCACAACTCAAGCAGCCGTCCTCAGGTGGAGAACAGGTCTGTCGAGAAGACAGAGTCTGAATGACACGCCCCAGGCTTGGAGCGACTATTTAAGCTGGGATGGAGGGGGAAGAGCGCCTTGACAAAATAATTTGCATATTGTGGCCGAAACGTCGTGAGAATTATTTTATTATGTTTTATTTTTATTATTTTATTATTTAAATTCTACGTGACTTTACCGAAAGAATCAAGAAGATGAATCCCTGCAGTCACGAAAACTTTAAATCGAAAAGTTATGAGTGGCGCATTAATTATTTATTGGCTGATGCGGAAAAGGGGGATGGGGTTTAAGTGTCGGGGAGGGGAAGGGATGGCGAGGAAGGGTGATGATAGGGAAAGGGAAGGCTGGCGAGGTTAGGAAAGGGAAGGGGGAGGATGGTGAAGGTTTTAAGGACGAGGACATTAAGTCGTAGAGGGATAAGCTATTGAAAAAAAATCGAATCTTAGAGGAGGAACGATAAATGGTGAGCGAAGCTGCCCTGTTTGATGTGCAGTGGCAGTTGATTCCAATGGAGGGGAGTCAATGTTAAATAATCGGGTTCTGTGAAAAACTCGTACTGATATAACCCACCCCATGAATTAGCCTACAGAACAAGAGCTCACCACATAGCCTGGTGTTTTGAGAACATGTGGTATTCCTCACCTTTTTGGAAAAAATTGACATCTGCCACGTTGGAAACTGTCCCTAAAACGCCCGAGTTATTATGCATGAGGAAGATGAGATGGAGACAATAAAACAGGGTACCTGTAATGTACTAGATTTACCCCCCCCCCCATAGCTTAAGGGGTTGGGGCGTGGTCAGCGGGTGGTTCCTAAGGTTTTGAGCCGTTGTCATTGTAGTGCGTATTTAATGTGGCGTTGCACTCTGATGTTGTAGGAGAAAAAAAAATCATTCAAAAGTCTATGTAATTAAGTAGAACGTGTTGTCTATATTTATTTTAAGTTGCGCATTTTGATGTGACGTCACATTTCTCAAACCGCGCCGCGCCGGCGGGCCTCGTCGTGAGTTTCGGCCGCCCCCCCCCCCCCGCCTAGGTGCGTGACGTCATTTATGGACGGCCCCTAAGAGGAGTGAAGTATGGTCAATCAACCCCCCTCCCCCCATGAGTATTATGGGGGGAGTATTATGCAATGTTGATTGGAGGTGCGGGGGGACGACATCAAACGAAACACAACAACAAGCAGTTCTACAGAAATGAGTGTTCGATCTTGTACGAGGGCTTCTTCAATCCAGCAGTGGAGTGACAAATGGCTGTAAATGAGTACTTATTTAGCACGTTGCTGCAGGATCGTCTCGATGGAAGACACTCATTGACGAACTTTAAGGCACAAACTCCCGTAATTAGCGTTCCACTTCTCCTTATCAATGTCGCCTTTTTTCAGTGCTCTTTTTGTTCAGCATACAAACATGACTATTTGCGTACACACATAAACATATTTGAAAAGCTGTTGTTGCTGCAACACCACTTAATTAGTCTTCATTGGATCCTGCCACGTAAATATCACTGCAGATGCTGCGATGCTCAATTTAGATTGAGCCAAACCTCAATTCTCATTACAATTATCACGTGCACATTAATTTCACACATTTTCACCGATGATTCACTTCCTTCTCCAAAGTTATATATATAAAAGCTGTTGTGGTCCTTTGTAATTGGATGATAATTGTCAAAGGAGTTTGTCCTGGCTTAATAGTAACTGTGGTTAGCACACTACACTACGAACCCAAGGATGTATCATAGAGACTCCATACAGTACTGTTATTGTACACATATATTGCTATTCTATTTATGATTATATCATAATATTTAAGCGAGGTGGAGCGTGGCGAAGTAGTTTGCAGACCACACGATGAACGCAGCTTCACGCACTCTTTGGTTCTTTCGGTAACGTCACGTACTGTAGGTAGCAGTTTGAGTTACGTTTCTGGTCACGGCTAACATCAGTGGCGAGCGGTATCTTAACCGCTTGGGGGGTGAAGTGTGATCGAACAACCTTCATGGCCGACATAGCGTGAGAAAGCCTTTCTAGGAAAGTGGAATGACACGTGCTCAAAATGACGACTGCAGTATAATAAATGTCGGGTATGTCATCAAGAAATATACAAATATAAGTAATGCGCCCGTTTGTGATTCATTTGTTGGGAATGTTGTATTACTTTGTTTAGTTGATTTCTGGAAATTATTATAAATCGAAACAACACATCTTCGATGTTTTTCGCTCATTAATTTAAGATGAGAGGGATGGTGACGTCATTGTGAAGCCTTAATCAAGCAGCAGGTACATAATGCCTGCTGATGGATTTAAGATTTGTAGAAAGATATGTTTGCTATATTTTACATGATGAAAAAGTACACAGTACAATAATCCAGCCTGGCTTTTACCCATGAGATGTTTAACATATTATGAATACTAAGTTTTAGAACGTTGCTTTATAGCTTTGATTAATATGTTTAAAAAATGTGCTGATTAGGAAACTGTAATTACAATCACGAAGACAGGGGGGATATTTTACAGTTAAAAGCACAATTTAAATATTTGTCACACTGTGTAAGCAATGTGCAGATAGTTTTCTCTCTCTCTGTGCGAATGCAGCATCATAGCTCATGGCTGAGATTAATTCTCTTGGGTCAGAGCAATGTGTTTCTGGCAATTCTGGGACCCCTGGCTTCTCGCTGTGGCACAAATGACACGAGTTTAAACCCATTTTACTGTGGCAGAGGTTGTCTGGAAAGTGGGCTTAAAGCAGCCATCCTTGAAATTAGTCTGCACACACAATGTCACTCGTGTGTGTATATATATATTTGAAACTGACACCTGATGATAGCTGTTTAACCCTGAGGCCTGTACAATTGTAGGAAGAGAGTGGAAATCTGTAGTTGCTATCCCATGGATGGCCAAATTCGGTAAGAATATTTGGTTGAGTGAGAGACTGTTGCACAAGCGAGGGGTATTTATGTGCACACCCGACATTCGCCCTGCTGTATTGGTCTCCGAGCTGGACTTTCGATCCAAAGGTCGCCGGTTCGATCTCCTGATGCGGCAGTTTTTTTTAGCATCTCCACCTCTGTCTACCCAGCAGGAAACACAAATGAGTCACAGTCGACGGGCAGGTCACGTGTGGTGGGCTGAACTGTGGGTAATTCCACATACTGCATTCCAAAATGCATGGGCTAGTGCACACTCGTGATGACCTAGGTTATAAGAGGTGCGCGTTTATCAATATACTGACCATGTCACCTGTATATTTGCAGTTTTCACGTTCTCTTCGTGGTCGCGAGGATTTTTCTCCGGGTCCTCCTGTTTTTCCCTCCACGTTGAGAATGAACGAGCGTTGAGAGTATTCGGCTGCTAGAAATGTCCGCATGATGAGCCACTTTCTTTGAGCTGTTATTTGTCATAGCCAGGACGCTTGTGATAAAAGAGCTGCATCGCTCAGTGGGGCCTTACCTGGTAACATGAAATAAAAGAGTAAAAGCAATTGCAGGGCTGCACTTTAACCTGGTTGCTGTCGTGTAACTCTGCCCCTCATGCCCACCAACTAACGAGCCCGTGCCACGGAGCTCGATTTACAAATGTGCGAACCACCGCTTGCCGAATAAGGCGAGCGAGACTTTTGTCTGAGGCAGCGTCTGGTTTTTCGTTGTTGTTGTGAGCATGAACTCTCCACGGCGTGGATATTTTAGGAAATCTGCAGCATCGGCTCTTGGTTTTGGTGCAGAAAAAAAAATCGCTGCGATATTTGCAATTGCCATTGTTTGAGTGCTAAGCTGGTACTGTGTAGTATAATATAATATCGCACCATCCGAGCCGCTGGGGACTGAGGTACAGTTTAGGTGGATGTGTGACAAGGTCAGATAAGTGAGCAATTTCAAAAATGTGAATGAGAAACATATTACAAGAGTATAACATACGTGTTTTGGGTTAGATCGCGTAAATATAAATGTGTCGTTAAACCTGCCGGTGTGTTGGAAATTAAATCCACAATAAATAAGTAAATAAAATTGTGCCGAATTTTTTTTGGGGGGGAGGATGGTGCTTGGCATGCCACCCCCCTACCCCCAGTGCCGGATGGAGCTACTGGGGGCCTGTGGTGTTATAAAGGGGCCCTCAATTAAAAACCAAAAACACGTAAATATAAAAAAAATGTTTAACTTGCACAGAAAAGTAATTGTATTTTTTCATTTGCTATACAGCCGGATAATATGATAAATGGCTAACCTTAAACAACCAGTCGTTCGTAAAAGTTGAAGGCGGTATAGTACTATAGTAATAGAGCAAGTGCAAAATCGCTGGACCGGAATTGATAGCTTGAAAGCATTTATCGCGGTGTCCTTGAAAGTGCGGGGCCCGTGGCTACTACTCATGATGTAGTAGCTACTACACACGATGTAG
>CM025670.2:8301034-8312012 GCA_014621495.2 Entosphenus tridentatus | reverse complement strand
CTTACTTTTTGTGACGCCGTGTGACGAGGGAGGGGTCAAAAATCGTCTAAAATCGCGTGACGTCATTTATGGACGGTCCCTCTGGTGGTGGTGGGGGGTAAAGTGTGGTGTGCCGCCACGCTCCTTCGAGATGTTTTCCCAAAGCGTGCGGGAATTGGGAGTCTTGTTGATCTGAGGCTCTGCGGAGCTCCCTCGAGTGGAGGAGACCACTTCACCCTTCGACAGCAGCGGCGTGTTGCAAGCAACTGCGGGGTTGCACATTTACCGTTTATACAGATCAGCCTGGCAGAGCAGAGTTTACAATCGCAATATTAACCATTAACTGGTGGAATGCCGCTATTAAGTTAATTTGAGAAAAAAACTAAACATGCACTTTGACACTCCTGAAATGTTTTTTTTGCACGCTGATTTGTCACGGTTTGTGTTGTTGGGGTATCAAGTCATGTTATCGTTCTTAGCTTGTGTTTTATGATGGGACACGGTGTCATGTAATCATCGCCACTGTTGTTGAGGTAAGCTTAGCAACATATTTGCAAAATATACGTTCTTAGCTTTGACTTCCTGCCTGAATCCAACCAATCAGAGCATGCTGGGGCCTTCATGAGTCATTATCAGTATTTACACATTCCTCATATTTAATTTAAAAAATCCAGGAATTCCAGTGTTTTGTGCAGAACATCAAAACAGTGCTCAGTCCGTTCCGTATTAGTGACATCGGGCAGATTCCACACCTCTACTTGACGTGGATGTGTCTTTTGTTATAAATAAAAACATTCACTTCAGAGCTAAATTAATGGAAAATATTGAAATTGACACATGATGATTGTATAGGCCTTGGACTTTGTGGATTCTAGCAAATGGTGCATTATCGAGCCTAATGAATAACGGACCAAAACATTCCGGGAATGTCTCCAATCGCTTCTTGTCACTTCACATGTTGCCTGCATTGGGCCAACTCCCAAGCAAAATATTCAGGGGCTAATTTGATGAAGATGATGATCATGATGATTACGATTATGATGATGGCAGTGATAATGCCGATGATGACATTGTTGATGTTGACGATGACAATGATGATGACGATGATGACAATGATGATGACGACGATGATCATGTTGATGATGATGACAATGATGATGGGCAGAGTTGGCCTTGACAGGGATTACAACTCACAATGTTTTTTCCCGAACGTCCACTTATTTTCTTAATTGCGATTGTAAATAGCACTTGTGTTGGCGTATTTCTGATAGCCCGCTCCACCAAGTGAGTAATGTAACATTTAAAATGAACCACGCAGAACTGGTGAATTCTTTGAATGTCCATGTGCACTGTTTACATTGGTTGCATATGTTATCGTTTCGCGTTTTTCCATTCATGGCCCCGTGATTTAAACGTGCGCAAGAGAGTGCACATTGCGAGTCACAATCTCGTTTGCAGTCGAGACACCGGTGGCTCCTGTGAATGTCAGGACACGGCTATTAATGGCACAAAAAGTCGATCAAAATACTGTCAATTATTACTGGAGGTCAGGACACCGAACCTGGCACCGCCTTCATTCGAATCCAGAGAGCCGCTCTCGATTGAACCGGCTTCTCAAGCCACTGAGCTGGTTGTCTCAGCTCGTTCACAAAACATGACCGCACAAATGGAAAGTGTCGTAATAAATTCGGCTTTGCACTCGACGTGGCAAAATTCATGCTCCGAGAGTTAGAATTATCCGTCGGGGCTGCCGTGCGACCTACAGTTGCCCTGCGTCAAGGTGGAAGAGTTAATCCCAATTGTGTGGATTGCTCACCTGAAAGGGAATTCAGAAGTAGTTCTGGGACATCTGCTTCCACGGGCCTTTTCTCTAAGAGTGGGTGGTGCACTGCTTTGTGGGAGTTCCGAATGGATTCTTCATCTCTTCACTTGACACCGATAATAGATAATACAATTTGTTTACCATTTTAGAAACATAAATACATAAATTAACAACATTTGTGAATACTTACCGATGTGCTTTTTTTTAACTTTATATGATAACATTCACATATTTTCTTTTAAAATCATGTTTGCTTAATTGAGTGATTTTATTGAATATTCTTTTAATAATACAATTAAGATTCATCATATTTTCTTAATTCATTGATTTCATTTGGAACCGTTCCTTTCTACAGAGTGTTCTGCTTGGAATGTTTAGGCCACGGTAAGAATTATCCCACAGGATCTTTAACATCCACTAAAAACATGGGAGACGGCGTGCCTTGCGTAATTCCCAGCAAAATATTGTGAGGTGTGTTTATCATGGCAGGGATGGTCCAGCGGGGTTTTGCGCACTGCGCAATAAGCCTGGCGACGTAAGTTTATCCCCGGTCGTGTCAAACATTCCTTCCCTCCCACTCCTTCACCAACCCCGCAATGACCAGCGTGGTGAAGTATGGTCAAAACAACCCATTATGGAATTGGGAGAAGTCTAATCAGAATAATCCAGAAAAGGCAAAACAAAAGAGGTGAGCGAGTGAGTAAGTGATGAAAGAGGATCAAGAAAGACACCGCTTGATGAAGGAAGGAAGGAGGTGAGGATGTGGGCTGGGGGAGGCAGGGTGTCAGCGGGGTGAAATGAAGGAAAAAACAATTCACGATCTACTCGTATGTTGGACTTCTTTCACACCGTACGTAGTCAATCGTGCCAACCGTGCTAACCGATTATCACAGTTGGATACGTACGGTGCGAAAGAAGTTCAGCATGCATACATACGTGTGGGTGAAGGACATCGAACTAAACACAAAAAGCTGTTCTATAAATCAATGAGTTTTCAATTTAGACGATTTAAAAGTGCACGATCGGACGGGATGGAGGGCCTTCGAGCCAAGGACTTGGGCCGAGGGCGTCAAGAGATATGGATGTATCGTAGAATGCCATTCAAATGTCCATCGATTGGTAAATTAAAACACAATGGAGGTCACGGGAGTCAAAGAGGAGAGGAGTTTGAAATCAGGCACTTGAGTTGAAAGCAAAAGGCCCCTCTTGAATCGAACTCACGCCGCCACGTGTTTGTGCATAGGGCAGTCCCGGGGGGGGGAGTGAAATTTCTGACGTCAATTAATGATTGAATTCATCTGTCGTCGTCGCTTCTGCCTCTCTCTCTCTCTGCCTCTCTCTCCATGTGGACGGCACCCTCGTGTTCACCTTCTGAAGCGCTCGCTCGTCACCGTGGCGTGCGCGATGACCACCACCACCACCACCACGTGACTTTTCTTTCGTGTTGTGCGCGGTGCTTTTAGCGCCACAGCGCGTGGATTTGTAGCGTTTATTTTCATTTGTTTGCTGGTTGACTTTGTGTGTTTCATATTGAAATCGCCTCCAGTGCATTTGCTGCTGGCGGCAATAAAAGTTGTTTAAAAGTCAAAGTCTGCCTCTCTCTGCCTCTCTCTCTGTCTCTCTGCCTCCCTCTCTCTGCCTCTCTCTCTGTCTCTCTCTGCCTCTGTCTCTTTCTCCGCGAATCCCCCTTGCACTTTGAAATCTCTTCAAACCGACTCGGTGCAATTCTCCCTGGGGGATTAGGGGGGGGGGAGATGATGGGGGTGTGGGTGGGATACATGAGAAATGGCAGAGGCGAACAATTTCCCAGCACGATTCCATCCGAGTTTTAACAAACGAGAATGGCTGATGAAGTTCCCGTTGAAGAAACTTCGAATCGCAAAAAAAATTACACTTTGAAATTCGACGATGCCACCACCACCACCTCCTCCTCGACCCATGGTGTGGCGCATGTCACGTGCGCAGTCACGTGCGCAGCCGCCGCTGCTCCTGCTGCAAAACCCGACAATAAAGACGAGCGCAGCACGAGCGCGCGATACGAATCGCCACATCGTGGCACAGCGTGCCGATGCAGCCACAATCTCTTGCCGGTGACCTACACGAAGGGGGGGGGGGGGGTCGTGCTTGAGAAAACACTCAGCTCTAGCCCACACCCTACCCTCCGTAGTCTGAAACTACATCGCGTACGAAAACGTCGCGTGGATTTCATCTGTTGTACTGCCTTAAAGGCATCCTTATTTTCCCTTGCGTGCGGGTGATGATCTCAAGGCAGGCTCCATCGCGTTTGCTTTCCACCAACCTCAGACAAACGGCAGCATTGGCGCGAGCAAGTAATTGCAGGGTTTGCACCTTCACCTCATAATATTTACAGATATCATCGTAACAATTTACAGCCCGTTCATTGTCCACTCCATTGCTAGACGAGGACCTCCCCATGCCACATTGGTGATGGAGTTTGTCTGACCACACCTCACCGGTAAAACAATGAACATTAACATCATGGCACCTCCTTTGCCAGTACCAAAGTATGTGAATAGGGGTTCCCATTTTTTTCTGGCAACAAAACAGGTGTGTTAAGATGATAAAACACCAAACTGAAACCTTTTACAAGGAATCATGTCTGCATTAACCACAATGCTTGGGGTCAGAATGCAAACAAAAAACACACTGATAATATATGCAGTGTCCTTGAAACTGATTGGTCCACACCAGAGACAGCTTTCTTTTGCATATATTATCAGAGTATGTTTTTGTTTGCATTCTGACCACAAGCATTGTGGTTAACGCAGACATAATTCCTTGCAAAAGGTTTCAGTTTGGTGTTTTAACATCTTCACACCTGTTTTGTTGCCAGACAAAAGCGGAAACCATATTCTCAATGAACGTTAAGTTCATAAAGCGAGACAGAAGAGAAATCCCATCGCTGGATTTTATTAACCCCGTCAGAAGGAGCGAGCGAGCGATGGATTTGGTAAGTGCCAGCCTCTTGACGGTTATCGCCTTCTATTTCACGGGATGATGCACCGCCGTGAATTTATTTTTAAAGCTACTCCACAACAACACTCACGCCGACGCCTCGCTGCGCGCGTGAAGCACGAGGCGATGCGTCTGGAAACGGATAAAGCAACGCGCCAGACTGCACAAGCTCCCTACCCCAGTCGACTATAAGTCAGTCTCCACCAGTGCCACCATCAGCAGTTCCCACCATATCCCCTTGGTTGTGTAAAGTGTGGGGATGCTCCCACCTCATCTGAGACAGGGGGTCTCTCTGGCACTCCCTCTAGTGGACGTTCTCCTGCCAATTCTAGATTTGAAGCTTTCGTGACTGCAAGGATTCATATTCTTAGTTCTTTCGGTAAAGTCACGTAGGTAAAAAATGAAATTAATAAAAATAATAATAAAAATAAAACAATAATTTCATTTTTTACCTACGTGACTTTACCGAAAGAACTAAGAATATGTTCTCCTGCCAGCCAGGGGCGGTGAGCAAGCCGTTCCAGGGGCTGCAACTGTCGTAATCGTTTGTGATAATGTGATTTGTCGTTGTTGTTGTTTTGAACCGGGTCATTGCTCCGATGAGGTGGCGGCAGCGCTGAGCAGGCGGACGATTTTGTGAGCGCGCAGATGCACGTGGCGAGTCGGCTGCCAGGCCCCACGTGGTTCGCTGTCGAAGCGAGGCGCCGCCGTGCTCTGGGGCGCCGCGCCGCCGTGGTGTGTTGATGGCAGAAAGAATCAAACAGAAAATTGTCAGTGCGCAACAGATTGTCAATTCCACAATAGAGGCTATTTTGGGTGAGATCGCGTACATTTAAACCCGCCGCCACCTGACACAGCTGAATAGTAAGGGTTGTCACGTAGAAAGATAGTTACTAGTACAGCACACCGGTGTGTTGGAGAGTGAAACCCACAACATTTACAATTTGAGTTGTGATGACAACAACCAGCATCATCAGGCGACAGCCACAGTTGTGGAGAAATCTTCCTGTGTAAGCCTCTTGAGAGCGAACAGTTAAGTTGTATTTGAAGCATGCAATCTGTGCGTGCATTTAAGCTGAAAAAGACATATGCCACAGTCAGCTTGGGAGCCGATCTGTTGTACATAAAAAGAACAACTTTCGCTGCGTAGGGTTTAGCAGTTGGGCTCCCAGTATTTGGAAGGAGACGTCGGACATTTAACTATTTTTTTTACCAGGTAAGCCCTCCCCCTCCACTGAGCTATACAGCTCTTTTTCAGCAGCAACCTGGCCACAAATGACAGCTCAACAAAGTGGCTTATCACGTGGAAATCAGAGCAGCCAAATACTCTGAACGTATGCGTCTAAATGTGGAAGGGAAACCCGGAGGACCCGGAGAAAAATACACGCGACCACGGGGAGAAAAACATGCAAACAGCAAATATACAGCAGTAGGCGTCAGGTTCGAGATCGAAATCACGACCTCCTGTATACCAGGCGAGGTAGTTGACATCTCGCCACCGTGGCGCCCACGTGCCGTTAGACATCGTGCCGAACAACCGGCGGTAAGACGAGAAAAAACACGCACATCGGAGAGACCACAACACGCTTTGTTTACCCAGGAAAGCCTCGCTGAATTTTATATTTGTTTAAGAAGAGTCACGCTTGGTTTATGGGTGAATCTCAAAGTTCAAATCTGCAATTCACCGAGGCAAGCAAACCCATCGCAACAAAAACACGAGCAGCAGGCTGACTGCTGGGATTGTCACATTCTCCAAACTTTTCGGTGACGGTGGTTTCATAAACATCGGGGGGGGGGGGGGGGCGCACGTTCAGTTCTTTTGAGCTGGTGGTTTGGATAAGGCCGACGGGAGCTTCCGCACAAAACACGCGACGCTGCACACCTCCGTGCGTCGCACGGGCCACCGAGCGGTGGGACAGCGTGCGGTCTCCTGCTGCTGCTGCTGCTGCTGCTGTCGTCGTCGGTGGTGGTGGTTGTTGTTAAGTAGCACGAGCGGTAATCCACCCTTGCATTGGACGATGGCCGCTTGACCGGCCGGCTCACTTCACAACGCCTGCAGAGACCCTGCGGACTTGGAAACGATTCACACCGCGACAACCAAAGGAGGATGCAACTCACGGCCGTTGTGGGTCTTGGTATTTCCAGACAGCAAGAGGCACGGTTCTACGTTCGTACGTATGTTGGACTTCCTTCACACCGTACGTAGCCAACCGTCCTAATCGGAGGTGCGGGGGAAAGACAACAAATCGGAACACAAAGAGCACCACGGGGACCTCGGTCCTTCCACATCGCAGGCCACGTGGGGTGGCCGTGCCGTGTGCATTCACGGCGTGTTTGACGTGGACAAAGGCGCAGCCCTGCACTTTCTTGCTCACGCCGCTGCTAGCGGAAGGTGGACTCCGCGGGAGGGATCTCACGAAGGGAACCCCTTCTCGGCTCTCGAGTCTTGAGGACGCTCGCCAGATGTGTATGTGACTCTAAAGTCCAGCACGCTAATCCAAGGCAGTAGCCATGGTGTCAACATTGGGGGGGACTAAATCTTCCAGGGGGTCTGGGGGTCCCTCTCCAGGAAAAAAAAAAATCTAAATTTGAAAACTAATTTCCTGCCATTACCTGCCTAAAATAAAAAAAATCACGAACACATAGGATGGACTTTTTATTTATTTTTTACAATGTCTAATAGTTTATTGTATTACATTGCTCTGTTTTTTCTTTTCTTGTTTCATTGTATGTAATGGCAGAGATGAGGGATTAATAAAGTACAACCATAACCACAATCATATAAACAGAAATCTATTTTATAGCAATATATTGGGGGGACATCTTGAGCATATTTGAATATTGGGGGGGATGTGTCCCCCCCAATTTATATTATAATTACGGCCTTGCGCTAATCACCACAGTGGTAGCAGCAGCAGCAGCCCCGTGTTGCGCGTGGGGCTACGCACGGCGTGCGAAATTAAGTTCAAAGCGTGCGTACGTCCATTGTATCGCCTTTCTTTTGTTTTTGTTTCCAGCCAGCATGTTGCCGTCTTGTGGGATTCTCATCCTGTACTTTGCTCTCGTCGGAAACGTCTTTTCAATTCATTTCGTTATTTAGTCGCCGGTTGCGATGCTGGCGACAGATTGGATTGGTAAATTGGCCGGGCCGCTGAGCGGCCACATTCCCAGGCTACGGTCCTGCGGATTCATATTCTCTCAGATTCGCAGCAATCTCTAATCTCAACTGCAGCCACAAGGCGCGATGGTATTCATTTATTTTGCCGAGACCCACACGTGAAATTGACAATCAGCGCAAGCGTACGCACATTCATAGTTCATTCGTAGACACACACACACAAAGACAAAGATCCCCCGTATAGCCTGAACAGACTGTTGGGGCAAGTGTTGTTAGCGAGTACCTATGACCCAGCACGTCACACGAGGGGTGGGTGGCCAACACCACGCCCGGTCGCCTTTGTCTCTCTAGTGGCGAAGTTTACTCATAGAACCAGGTACTTATTTGAGGCTGGGTCGATCTAGAGGAGGCCCAGGACCGGTTCAGATAATCGTCACTGGTGTTGGCCGTGAGCGGAAATTGAACTCGGGTCGCTGGGTTCGTAGCGCAGCGCGCTAACCGCCACACTACCGCTCCCCACAACACACACACACACTTATATATCCATTCATCTACCCTCTACTATGAATAAAAACATCTGAAACCAATGCATACAACAGTACATTAATGTACACGCGTACGTACATCCATACATACAAACGTGCATCATGAATCCATCTATCTATGTAGTTTCGATATGTTGATGTTTTTTAAAATATATATGGGGGGTGAATGGTGGTGCAGTGGTTAGCGCACAGCACTGTGAATTCCAGTCCACTGAGTTCAATCCCAGGCCATGGCTAAGGTCAGTGGCTCGCTGTACAATGCCCCAGACCAGTGGGGAGCGGTGGTTGTTGCGGTTAGCCCGTCGCACTACGAATCCGGCCAACACCACCAGTCACGATTATTTGAATCGGTCTTGGGCCTCCCCTAGGTCGACTCAGCCTCAAATTAATACCTGGCGCGCTGTGTAAATGTCGCCACAAGGGAGACAAAGGCGGTCGGGGCGCGGTTGCTGGCTACCCACCCCCTCGTGTGCCGTTCCGGCCGTCATAGGTGCTCGCTAACAGTACAGTACTTGCTCCTACAGTGTGTCAAGGCTATACGGGGGACCTTTGTAATACACCCGACGAGGCTGTTTCATAATTGATCGAGGTGCTTAATTATGTATCTGTGAAGGCGATGCCAAGTGGCCGAAGGCTCAGTGTTTTGATGATGAATTGAGCTGCAGTTATCACAGCATTTATTATGAAAGATTATCTGCATTCAATATGTCATTGCAGCGTGGTCCAGTCACGGGTCAATGAATCATGCCCTCTTCTCTCACCGACAAGGCCATTAATGCCCTAATTAATAGCGACGCTGAGAAGATAATTGGTCAGTTGGGTTTAAGCGACGCACCGGGGATTGCGGTAGAAAGCCCGAGCCTCTAAGCAATGCCAACAGATGAAGAAAGGTTAATTTCATCGTAAATTAGAATCGCGACTCACGCACATGTTTGACCGTTCACATGTACACTACCGTGTCTTTGTAGCAATGTCGTGCATTCCTGTAATCTTCTGAATTACCAACGCAACTTATTGCATTCTACACACTCGTTTCGAGACAGTAGTGTAGTTGGTCAAATGCCCAGTACAGAAAAGTAACTCTGCACCATGAAGGCAACATGTCTGCATGTCCCGCGCTGCGTAAATGTAACATTTGTCGAATTGCAAAGATGTCCCTTTGTCTTGGGAGACGGCGGCACGGCGGTGAGCGCACTGCTTCCGCGCAACCCAGCTACATGAGTTTGATTCCCGACCATGGCCAACATCTGCCCCTGCTCCCCCCCCGCCACCCCCCTCTGCATTAACCCGTCACTGACCAGCCTGGTGAAGTATGGTCAAACAAAAGCCATGGTTGACATTGCGTGGGGAGTTCTTCATTCAGCAGTGGAGTGCACACTGTTATTTTATGCGAATACATTATCAATTAAATTATAGACCTTTTAAATAGCATCACAGGGCAGGTCATATGGTAGATTAATCACTTCTGCAATCCGCAATAGATTGCGGATAATAAGATGAATTAAGTGCTTCAGAGAGGTCACTTCTGGTGACTCGTCCATGGGTAAGTGTGGAGAATAGAAGCAATGAACGCTCAGATAACAGGATTATCCACGGATCGATTCAGGATCACCGATAATTGTAACGGCAGCTAATATGAGCACACATTACAGGGGCACCGATAATAGGAATTTCACTCCACCAAGGTTAAATTATGGTCACTGTTTGAATTACACCCCCCCCCCTAATCCACTGCAGCCGCGCTGATCATCTCAAAGGTCTCAGTCTAATTGGAAATTGACTGAAATGCCGTTCGGACACCACTGCATTGAACTCTATCCTTGACCCCGGACATACCAAGAACAAAAAAATGGATAAGACGCTAGCAAGATAAGACGCTGGCAGTATTGCGCGTGCCAAAAAACCCTCGTTATTCGAACCGACGAACAAAACAGACGCATTTAGCACAACACGATTCAGATTTTAAACAGCGTCTAAATGTCACCGTGTCTTACAACGCCACGCACGATCGTGATACGTTCGCCGTGCCCGTACTGGGCATGGACCAAACCGAGTAAGTGCCTTGGGCCCCAAGCAGCTTATAGGTTCCTGGATTCATAAAAATAAAAAACATGGGGTAGATCATACATGAGCTCAAATCCTAATGAGCGAATTTAAATATGAAGATAGGGGCGCTGAAGTAGCGAGATGTTAACTGCCTCGCCGAGTGTGCAGGAGGTTCGTGGGTTCAATCCCGACCCTGACGCCTGCTGTATATTTGGAGTTTGCGTGTCTCTCCGTGGCCACGTGGATTTTTCTCCGGGGTCATCCGGGTTTCCCTTCACATTTCGAATCAACATCACGCGTTTAGAGTATTTGGCTGCTATAACTTTCCACGTGATAAGCCACTTCGTTGAGCTGTCATTTGTGGCCAGGTCGCTTCTACAAAAGAGCTATGCAGCTCAGTGGAGCTTACCTGGTAAAATAAAAAGATGTTTAGTTTAGTTTTTTAGTTTAAGAGTCAGCAAATCGATCTCTCCCATCTCGCTCCATGTTTAT
>CM025670.2:8281885-8300934 GCA_014621495.2 Entosphenus tridentatus | reverse complement strand
CCCGGCCCCCCCACAATGGGCTAACACTACCACTAGAATTGTGCATCATGGAGACCTATGGAGACAGAAATGTGCGTTTATATAATTTGTTTGCAGGAAAATGTACGAACGAAGATAATTCGTGGATGTGATGTTTGTGTTTTTTTAAATGTCACTGCTTAGGCCGTACACGTAACGGACTAAAGCAACGGCGTAAAAACTGGGGATAGTGCAGCATAACGTAGAAGGTAAGCTTTCAAATCACAGCCCAAGCTCTCAAATCACAGCCCAAATAGGGAGTGAAATAAAAAGCACACGGGAGGGATTAAGTGAATCAGGGTTAAGGAGGGTCGTGCAGTTTAGTACAGGATTGCATTCATGCAATTCAAATTCTACATTGGCCAGCGATTGCTTTCATTGTGAGCGGAATTCCTCTGGAGCTCGCAAATTTTCGGGGAGAATGTCTGTTGTAATGGGGAGGTGCGGGAGACCAGAGTGGAGTTTCCTGCACGACGTGGAAGGGCTTCACAGCGGTCGCAAAAAGACAAAGATCTCCCGTATAGCCTGTAACAGACTGTTGGGGCAAGTGCTGTTAGCGAGCACCTATGAAGGCCGGCACGGCACGCCCAACCGCATTTGTTTCCTCAGTGGCGATGTTTAAACACTGCTCCAGATACTGATCTGAGGCTGAGTTGACCTAGGGGAGGCCCAGGACCGTTTCATATAATCGTCACCGGTATTGGCCGTGAGTGGAAATCGAACTCGGGTCGCCGGGTTCGTAGCACAGCGCGCTAACCGCTACACTACTGTTCCGCACACAACAACAACTGCCATTCGCCACTAAGTGGCAGTGACGTTACCACGGCGCTTGTGCCAGGCTATATGCACGTTGAGGCCACGTGAAGTATCTAACTTCCACTGGCAAGAGGTCACGGGGCAGACCCAGGTTCCACGGGTCGACTGACTGAAATTACTGGCTGATGCGCTACCTGTACCCCCTACTGTGCCAACTTGCTGTACTTTATCCACCCGGCACTCCGCTCATTGTTGTGAGCGTCGCTCTCCCGCCCTCCGTTGTTGTTGGAGGGCGACTGCCTCCAACTGATCAGTAGCATCCTTCACGAGCTTTCTCCACAGAGGCTGAGCTTGACACCGCTGGTACCAGTCATCGGCAAGTCCACTCAGTTTCACATCTTCCTGTACCACATCACTCCATCTCTTCTCCAGACCGTGCCACGCCCATTAAGCCCCCTCTAACCAGCCGAACAAAAGCTGTTTAGGCATGCGGTGGCTGGGCATGCAGGCGACATGACCCAGCCAACGAAGCATTGCTTGCCGGAGGTGCTCACCGATGGGACTTTGTCCAGATCTTTCAAGGATTTGTGAGCTCCTCACACAATCTAGCCTGGTTAAACCCAGGATGGATCATAGGCAGGCCAGCCTAAATGTTTCTAACCGGCGAAGATATTCCATTAGGGGGGTCCACGTTTCGCAAGCGTAGAGAAGGGAGGACATGACCGTGGCCGAGAAGACCTGAAGCTTCGTGTGGAGCGACATACCAGGTAGCTTCCACAGCGTTATGCAACCGATGAAAAGATATTGCCGCTCGACTGATTCAGAGTGAGACCTCTGCTGTTAAACCGGAGCCGCTCATGAGCACACTATCCAGGCACGGGAAGCTCTCCACTCTCTCCACCAATGCCCCATCACCAATTGGGAGTTGTGGGGGTGGAGTGTCCGATGGTACAAAATACCAAAACAGGTGCTTAGTTTTGGTGGGACTGATGGTAAGGCCCCACCTCTTAGTGGCAAGCTCCGGGTTCAGCAGCAGTGCCTCCAAGTCCTCCTCTGAGTGAGCAGCAATTACCGGATCATCGGCATACATAACATGGTTGACCAATAGGGAGCCATCCCTTGACCGCACCCGGGCATCGATCAGCCTCCTATTGTATCTGTACCAGATGGAAATTCCTCCGGGACAACAATCGAAGGCTTCACGAACTACGTGGTCGAAATAGATTTTAAATAATGTGGGAGCCAGAGGACATCCCTGTCGCAACACAAGGTGAACAGAGAATGGTTCCGACTCCCGGCCACGTAGTTTTACCCGGGCCCGCTCACCATCATGAAGGTCCTTAATGATCATGACCAGATTCATGGACTCCGAAAGCACGAATAACAACCCAGAGCCCAGGCCTACTGATGGTATCATAGGCCTTGACCAGATCAATAAAGCAGAGATGTAGGTCTTGTTGGAATTCCCTACACCTCTGCTGTAGCAGACAGACAGAAAATATGGCATCTGTGCCGGACCGCCCTTTCCTGAAACCACATTGAGGCTCTGTAAGTCTATCCTCAGCGTGCCCAGCAAGGCGATGTTGAATAATCCTTGCCAGGTCACATTCCTGGCACACTGAGGAGTGATATGCCCCTGTAATTGTTACGGTCTGTGTGGACCCCCTTCTTAAAGAGGGGGACCACCAGGGCATCCTTTCAATCCCGCGGAACCCGTCCAGAGGTCCAGACTGTTATTATGTCATGTAGGGCAGTCTGCACACAAACACCACCCTCCCTCAGAATTTTGCTTGGGATATCATCTCTGCCCGGTGCCTTTCCTGGTCTCAGACTCTGGATCGCCTTCAGTACTTCCTCAAAAGATGGCACCTCAGCCAGCCACTCACAGGGGGTGTTTTCTTCCTCCAATATTTTAGGCATGGCAGCCTCAGCAGGGTCATCCCCACCTTGCCCCATGATGGTTCCAGGCTGAGGGATTTCCCCTCCCCCCGGACCTCACAGAAATGCTCAGCAAATAAATCTGCAAACCTTTTCCTGGGGATCAGAGATTGGATTACGGTTCTTTCCCCTAATTATGGTAATAGGTGTGGCGCTGCAAGTTCATTTTTTATGGAATTATAGAGCGATTTGTGATCACGGGCCACTGAGGCAGATTCCATCTCCTCAGCAACCCGCGACCACCACCCATCCTTGCAATGCCTCACGGCTCTCCAAACCTACGAGCGAAGGCTGCTATAAGTTTTTTCACTCTCTGACGTGAGATGCTGTAGGCGATGAGAGTGGGCCTGTCGCTTTTTCTTAGCCAGCCTGAACACATCCTCTCTCAGCCAGGGCCTCTGTGGAGGTCTGGACCGTGTACCCAATGCAGCCATTGCAGCTGCATGAGCCGCAGTCCTAAACCTCGCCCATTTCCCCTCGACATCAGGAGTGGGGAACGATGCCAACCCCAGCCCCAAGCGATGATGAAATTCTCGCTTGCAACTTTCATCAGCTATCTGAGACCTGGCCACTATGGGTTTGAATGGGATCCTGGGTGTATACCCACCACCTGAGTGGAAGAATGGCAGGTGCATCTTACAGATGACAAGTCGATGGTCAGTGAGCAGATCACCTCCATGATAGGTCCTGGTGTCAAGGACATGGGCCCGCATCCGCTGTTCCGTCACTATGTAGTCCAGCAAATGTTTTTGCTTGGGCCTGGCATGCATCCATGATGTTGTGTGGATGTGCCGATGCCTGAATAGCATGTTGGTAATTACAAGCCCGTGGGCTGCACACAAATCTAGCAGCCTCCTACCGTTGTTATTGAGCCGATCTGGCCCATGCCTTCCAATCACTCCAGACCAGGTGCCAGCATCATGACCAACTCGACCATTAAAGTCGCCCAACAGGATGACTCTATTCCGAAGGGGGCACTTTAGCTAGCACCTGTGACAGGAGGTCATGAAAGCCACCTGACTCATCGGCCTTACCTGCATCCTTTACGAATTTCCGTCTTCGGTGGAGGCATAGGTAACCACAACCACCACTCCTCGCCTCCGGTTGATGGGAAGGCGAGCCCAAAGTTGCTTGGGGCTTACAGATTACCACACCTGGCCGCCATGCTCCGACGCCCCCTTCATTATTTTGTTCAAAAGAAGAGCCACTCCCTGTTGTTTGGCAGTCTCCTGCCCCGAGTAGAGGACTGTCCACCCCTAATGGTGGCCAGAGCTGGTTCACCGGACCTCCTGAATACCACAGAGATCGAGATGGTACCGGTCCAGCTCCCAACAGAGGAGTGGTAGCCTCTCCTCCGCAGCGAGCATTGGAACATTCCACGTGGCCACCCGCAGTGGTTTTTTGCTGTGTCTGGAGGAACCCCGAGGGCAACGATTTAATCTCCTAGCTCCTTCAAATGGGGTTTGGCCAGGAGACGTCATAAATGCCTGTCCCCCCGGGGCCTCCGGCACAAGCTTCGTTTGATATTTTGTCCATGGTATCGTGGTAATTTATTTGAAGGTGGAGGGGTTACCAGCCCCTCGCACCCGTCCAGAGCCCCCATTTGGCTCCCCACACACACAAACAATGGCTTTGAGGCGACTAATACCTCCACACACAGTTGCGACTCGCAGTCTCGTGGCATATGGAAGATTACAATGGGCCGGCTGAGAATGGCTCGTTGGGGTCATCAGCGCACGCGTCCACACGGAGGCTATCGGGTTCAACCCCCCCCCCCTGTGCTGAGAATGCGCCGCATCATCTCGACGTTGCGTTCCTCGACAACTTTGCCACCAGTGGTGATGCGAGCCCATTGGGGGCTCTAATCAGAACATTGTTTTTCGTTCCGGGTGCGCCATGTGGCTAACGAACTTGACCGTATTTCTCCAGAATTGTGAGCCGCACTTATTTTTGTAACTTGGATTTTAAACAAAGAGTTGGGTGTGTGTGCGTCTTATAATTCCAAAGGTGTGTGTGTGACTCGATTTGTGTAAAGGTAAAACTTTTTTTTTTACCAGGTAAGGCCCACTGAGCTATACGACTCTTTTTCAGAAGTGAGCTGGCTGCCACAAAAGATAGCTCAACGAAGTGGCTCATCACGTGGACATTTATAGCAGCTAAATACTCTAAACGCACGTTTCTAAATGCGGAGGGAAAGCTGGAGGACGCGGAATGAAAATCCACACGACCACGGGAGTAACAGTACATGCAAACTCTTTGGTTCTTTCGGTGAAGTCACGTAGGTATAAAATAAAATAAATCACGACGTTTCGATTGCAACACAAGCAATCATCATCAAGTGGGAAACCCACGGAAAGAAATGTTTTTATAAAAAAAAATTTTAAACAAGAATCAATGAGTATGGATTCCTGCAGTCACGAAAGCTTCAAAGCTAGTACATGCAAACTCCAAACATACAGGCGTCAGGGTCGGGATGGAACCTACGACCTGCTGTATAGCAGGCGAGGTAGTTAACATCTCGCCACCGTGGCGCCCCCTTTTTTCCATGTTTTGTTTCTACCAGGCAAGGCCCATTGAACTGTGCAGCTCTTTTGCGTAACTGGTACCCGGCGAGCGGCAGGCGCAGCTTTGAGCGCGCTGCGCTACAAACTCAGCGACCCGGGTTCAATTCCCTCTCACGACCAGTGGACAGTGGCGACTATTTGAACCGGTCCTAGGCCTCCCCTTAGGTCATCTCAGCTTCAAATGAGTACCTGGTGCTGCGTGTAAATATTACTGCTATGGAGACAAAGGCAGCCGGGCGTGGTGCTGGCCACCCACCCCTAGTGTACGAGGCTGGCATTCATAGGAGCTCGCTAACAGCACTTGGATTCGTGTAAATGTATTAAAACCAGGCGCAGGATTGAGGTGCATCTTACTTTGCAGAGCACCCTAACTGTGATATAATGAATATGAATAGACATTACTATCCAATTGGAATCACTATGTATTATTGGTATTGGAAAAATTAACTTGTTCTTTGTGTAAGAATTTGAGATTCAGCTGATATTTAGTGCATGAATCAGGGGCTCCCCTTGAGCTATTTGGGGCCCTGATATTTTGCTTTGGGCCTTGCACCTCCACCGCCTCCCCCAGCTCCCACGGGAGTTGCTCGTGCGTCCGCGTAAGAAGGAATTAAGCAAATGAGTAAATAAATAATCACCGCTGTGTGTTGGGAATGTTTTGGTGTAGAGCTCTGACAAGTGTAACATCTGTTGTTACAGCGGAGTCTGAGAGCGAGCGCGTTATTAAGACGGAGCTCGTTGCGTGCATCGCTGAGATAATCCCCGCAAGGCAATCTGACAGGTTCGAATACGATTGGACATGAATCATTGATGTGCCATTTTCCCCTGGACGTTTAATCAATTAAAGTGGCATTTACAACCCCTTTCCAAAATGCCACTCTCCCCTTCAAAACCAAAAAACGCCGCGCGAGATGAAATACAAATGCCATCGATTTGATTTGAGCTGCAGAAACATTGCTTTCAAAACACTCTTCATAATAATTAGAATGATCACAATAATTATGCATCTCTTGTCCAATCCACTGCTGAATGATCTCCCCACTTACAATGGCGGTGCCAGGATTTTCAGGTAGTGGGGGGCAACCCCTCCAGCAATGAAAAATGATAGAGGAGTTGTTAGTGATGACTTGTCCCTTGATTTTTATTCGACGCGTGTGCGGCGATGGTGCAGCCATCGATCGAGGGTCGAATTCGAACCGCGCTGTGTGATCGGCATCGCGCTCGCTGAAGGTGAATGCCTTCAGGGAAGTCGTGTGCTGTATACGCAACTGCGCACATTTCTGTGAGTCACTTATTACTGCTTTGCCGTTACTTATTATTGACAATTATGGACTCAGACTATTGTCCTATCATCTCATAGAGTCCCTGGCACGTAATAATATGCTACACAGTGGCAGTGGGGGTCGCAAAATGCCGATTTATTACTAATAAACCCCAATGATCTGATCGAAATTAGGGATTTTGATCGGATCATTGGAGGGGGGGGGGGGGGGCCCGTGCCCCCCCCCCCCCCGCCCACTGGCTCCGCAAGTGCCCACTTGTGTCCCCCGTTGCTCGGGATGGGGTTGGCGATGGGGCGGCCCAGCCCAGGATCGGTTCAGGCATCACTCCGATAATCTCGGCCCGTGCCGGGAATCGACTGCATTGTGGGCTGCTTAATAGCACAGTGCGGTAATCACCGCGCCACCGCTCTATATAGCACGTATGAATTGATTAATAATTTTCAGTACATTTTACGAATTAATGTCGGATCATATCAATACCACCGATGCTGGCCATTGCGTCGAATCAATTTCTGATTGCGAAAGCAGACGTCACTCCTCGCTCTTCCCCGTGAATATCCCGCATACTTCCAGGCATCATGTGACGAAGTAATAACCCTTTACTCAACGCGGCACGCTTTTGAAAATTCGGGCTCACGCTCAGCCATGCGGGGGTGCTTTCGTTTTTCAGCCGACCAATTTTTATGCAAATAATATTTGAGGCAAGTTGCACCTACTCCCTATCATCCAGGGGCACGATTCATGTTTTTTTCTTTTTTAAACGTGAACTTATCAAATGATATTGCTGCAATCATAGCTCTGTAGTGGCTCCACTTGGGGAAAGTACTTCAACGCTTGTGCGGGGAAAAAAACAAGTGTGACCTTCAAACAAGCGTTTATGAATATCCCTCGATTGCCATTTTTTTGTATGAGAGTGAGAGGTTTGTAAAGATAAAGGTCATGCCACTGCTGGCAGAATAACCTCGACGAGAGGGAGCTCTGGAGAGCCCCTCCCTAGAGTCTGTCAGCCTCGTGTCCCATGCTAGCCAGGCGTCTTGATAAAGGTGGGAGCACTGCACTCACATTCGACTCCACCGCACCCTGTGGTGAACCCATTCACAACATCTCGGGTGTGTGTGTTGAGTGGTTTGTAGGATGTATATATATATTCATATTGAGACCTGGGTAGCTGGCGTGTTGAGGTCCACTCACACCAGTCAGGTACTCGGCAAAAGGAATTCACTGCAACCCGCACTGACCAGCATGGTGAAGTATGGTTAAACAACCCTTTTCTTACCTTCCCCCCCCCGCTTTCCCATGACGTACTTAAACCATGTCCCCAGCGGCTCTATGTCTCCCAGCTGGGTAGGTGAGGGAGCAGGGAAGTGGCAATAATTACCAAGGACAAATGATGATGATGATGATGATTATTCGCTTGTGTATCCAGGACAGACTCTCTGAATCTCTTTTTTCAGGAGGGTCCTGCCACGTGCTTGATGATGATCCGTCTGTTGGTTCAAATTCAGTCAAAGCCACCCACTCGGAAAACGAGTAAGGACTGCACGCTCGGAGCATGCGACCCGTGTAAGGCCGCTTCTGCAATGCAAAAATAAGTGGCCAATTAGGGTTAAGAAGATCAATATGTTAATTAATCAATTACATCTTTGATTTATTAAGGCCGAACAAAGCTCCCGATGAGATGCAAACTATGTTCATCTCTATTTCTGGCTAGGACCAAGCAATGCACATGTACTATTCATGCGCACTCAGTGTATTAATGAAGGCTCTATGATACAAACAAGTAATTAGGTGTAATTAGGCGCGAATGAAACTTAGAGGACGTCTACTCTGGAGATGGAACGATCAAACCAGCTCGTATGGATTCCCCTAGGTAGAGTATTACATCGTAGGATCGTTAGAGATGGAAATGGCTTGGGGAGGGCCTTCATCCAGCAGTGGATCGATAACGACTGATGATGAACAACAATACAAGTTTAAATGATTGCAATGAAATATTCGGTACACTACTAATATTATGGTAAATAAGATAAGAATGTGAACAATAGTGACACAATCGAAACAATGATGACGTTAAAGACCAATTATCATCATCATCATCACTGCTGGATGTAGGTGCCATCGCATCGTCGTCACCATCCCTCGTGGTTCTGCGATGCCAAAATCCACGTCGCTCCCGCACGCGAGCTCACCTCAGTTTAAGATGTAGGCTAACCTCGTCCCTCCATCTCTGTCGCTGTCAACCTCTTGCGAGCCATCGTCTCCTCCAGCGATGAGGTCTACCCAAGCCCTCTTACTTTCCGTGACAGTCAACACGTACGTGTGTATGTATATATGTATGTGTAGTGTCTTGTAAATCACTCAGAAGGACACGTTGTAACAAGTCACCTGCTTACACTTTATTCACCTATTCTTGCACCAGTTGAAGGCACTCCGAGAACTATCTACACGGTCACTTAGATCTAATTTCTTCCACTCGTCTCTACGTTACACCTCACTCACCTATCTTGCCCTTGGCAGCTCTGCTCCCAGCGACTCCGCACACAGCTTAGTCGCACGAAGCGTCTTCACACACAGAGGCTCCGCACACACTGCCTGGGCACAAGCTTCTTCTCACACAGAGGCTTGCACACAGCACCTCAGCACCCAGCAGCTTCTCACACTCCACCGCTGCTCTCAGACCCACTCACTCGTCTGTCCCGGGCGGGGGGATCAACCATCACCCGCCCGGCGACTCGTGAGGGTTGAGGATCGTTGACGGCTTGAGCGGCGAGACGTCTTCACTCTTGCCCCCAGCAACAACTAACCCCGCTCCGCTCACGCACACGTCCTTATGTCCTCCTGTCAATTGTCTGAAAGCTCTCGTGTGTCTCTTTCAGGCGAGCCAGGCTGGCGCCTGTCAGCCCATTCGATCCCGACGCCGAGGCCTGTATATTTAAAGATTGCGTGTCGCTCTCTTCCCGTCGTCACGTGGATCTTTCTCCGGGTCAACCGGTTTTCCCCTCCACTTCCACATTTCGAAACGCGCGTTTCGAGTATTTGGCTGCTATAAGTCAATTCGTTGGCGCTGTCATTTGTGGCCTGGTCGCTTCTGAAAAAGGGCAAAATTGTTTCGTGTGCCTTATCCGGACATCTGTCACAGATGGAGAAAAAGTAGGCCAAAAACACTCTAGAGGGGCTCTCTAGAGCTCCCTGGAGTGAGGGAATTCTTAAATTAATAGACAAAGATCCCCCGCGTAGCCTTAACAGACCGTTGGGGCAAGTGCTGTTAGCGAGCACCTATGAAGGGCGGAACGGCGCACGAGGGGGTGGGTGGCCAGCACCACGCCCGGCCGCCTTTGTCTCCCCAGTGACGATGTTTACACATCGCACCGGGTACTCATTTGAGGCCAAGCCGACTTAGAGGAGGCCCAGCACCGGTTCAGATAATCGTCACCGGTGTTGTTGGCCATGAGCGAGAATCGAACTCGGGTCGCCGGGTTCTTAGCGCAGCGTAGCGCTCACCGCCACGCTACCGCTCCACGTGGAATTAAAATATCCTCACATTCATCTTCTTGGTTCATTCGGTAAAGTCACGTAGAAGGGAAGTAATAAAATAATAAAAATAAAACATTTTATTTTTATAAAAATAAAACATTTTCTTTTTATTATTTTATTACTTCCCTTTTATTTTTATAAAAATAAAACATTTTATTTTTATTATTTTATTACTTCCCTTCTACGTGACTTTACCGAAAGAACCAAGAAGATGAATCCCTGCAGTCACGAAAGCTTTAAATCGAAATCCTCACATTCGTCGCCTCTGATTGTCAACGCTTTCTTTTGCGCGGCAATTTTGAGCGATGACGTGGAGTGCGGTGACCGGGTGACAAAAACAGCCGGGCAGTGGGCAGAGTGATCATTACATGACGCACTCCGCTTCCCGCGTCGAAAGCGCACAGCGGCCGAAACTAAAAGGTGTGGGACAATCGTGATGAAGGAATGAGTGTGGACCTACATTGAAATCATTCGTTATCTCCGCATGCATGCGTTGTAAACATGGCCTTGTGAATAATGTATATATGTACTGTACATATACAATACTCTACATATATATCACATTTTCATCCCTTTGCCAATCAAAATTTTGGATGACCACACCTCACCATGCTGGTCAGGTGAACAAGGTTATTTGGAAAGAAATGAAAAGAAAGTCAAGACGGAACGAACAATGACAAGGCAGGGACGCTGTTGCGTGGCCATGCCTAAAGCGTGGCGCAAAAACACCAGTCCAGCAAAGAGCGATGGCGAACGCGAGTGGAAGGCAGCCGAGGCAGCGGACGAGCGAGCGTGAGAGACGAACTGGCGGAGCGAAGGGCGAGAGAAGCCACGGGAGCGGGGAGACGAGACACGGGGACATCAGCACGGGTGGGATATGACGACGATGATGATGGCGGCGACAAAGCTCATGACGACGATGATGACTATGATGACGATGCTGATGACGACGATGACGATGATGTTGACGATGATGATGACGATGATGATGGCGATGATGATGATGATGACAATGATGGTGATGATGATGACGACGATGATGATGGCGACGATGACGACGATGATGATGACGACGATGATGATGACGACGATGATTATGGCGATGATGATGACGATGATGATGATGGCGACGATGACGACGATGATGACGATGATGGTTTTGATGATGACGACGACGACGATGATGACGACGATGATGATGACGATGATGATGATGATGATGGCGATGACGATGATGATGATGACAATGATGGTGATGATGATGACGACGATGATGATGATGACGGTGATGATGATGACGATGCTGATGACGACGATGATGATGATGACGACGATGATGGCGATGATGATGACGATGATGATGGCGATGATGACAATAATGATGATGACGACGATGACGATTATGACGATCGTGAAGAATGAAGGGCTGCTGCTGCTGTTGCTGTACGTCCATGGACCGAGCGGCGTCTGTACAGGAAGTAGAAGAGGAGGCGAGGGTGGAGTACGACTTGTCCCCGGTATGCATGGCTGGAACGTGAACTCTGCTCACTAGGGATTGAGTGCACATTCTTGACCACTCCGTGATGAAACCCTCCATTATTATCAGGATCATCATCATAGGCCATGATCTAACCACTGTTGGATGAATGCCTAACCCAAGCCGCCGTTATTGCTCGTAACGCAACATTTCCGTCCGGCCGAATGTCATCGCTGCATTTCCGCGGTCGATGTTGTGCCAAGATCGTATTCCCTTCTTTGGCTGCCACTCCATCACTGGCCTCGACCGCCACTTCTAGCGACGTGTTCTGCTCAAGTCCACTTACTTTTATAAACAAAACCTCATTGTTCTATATATGTACGTGCACGCACACGCGTGTGTGTGTGTGTGCACGTACACTTGGGGGTTGAAACAATCTTAACACGTAATAATGATCTGTTGAATGGATGCTAAAGTTTGCTTGGTTTTAATTGCTTGGAATCTCACATTATTACGTGTGATAATTGAAAACGTCAAACTAAGATCAGAAGGCAATAACGTACAGTACGTGAAAATGTAAATAAGAGTCCTCAATTTGCTTGCCCGTAGATACAAACATATTTTATCAGTTTAATTGCATCGATTGGATAGCGTTGCCTGAGTTTACTTGTGTGTGTGAATTGACACGCGATAGGAATGCTTTGCACTTCGGCTGCCGCGTTTTCGCGTCCGATGCGATTTTTTTTAAAGTTCTGGCACCGCCGCACTTATCCGGCACGACGAAGCTCCAGGCACGTGGCGCGAGACGTCGGACATCGCACAGTGGCACGGCCGGAAACCTACGCAGCGACGAATGTCGCTTTAACACACATATTTGATTTCGACACTGCAGCGTCCGTGGTGCAAAGTTCAAGATATTTTGCGCTGATAACGGTTCGCGAAATAAGAAACACACGAGGAGTTCTCGTTATCTGAAGAGCTCGCTGGCCGGCCGCGATTTGAACGCACAATGGGCCGCGCGTAATTGAGAGTCAAGTGACTGTGCAGGCAGCGGTGTTGGTTGCTGATGCAGTTCCGTGATATAGCCTCGTCTCGGCACAGCCAAACCACCCCCCCTCCCCCGCCCTAGCTTGGTAACACGGTGTGGGGGGGGCTCTTTGACTGACGCTATAGAAAAAAAAGGCAAAGATAGTAAAAAAAATCGAAATGTAATTGGAACGTAAAATAAATGGGAAGCAGATCCGTTTAGCACAACGGAAATAATAACAACAACAATAATAGCAATGAAAAGGATTAAGAAGCAAATTAAAACATGTCACTGGTGATATCGTTTGCTCTTTTCACCGCTCGGATCCTCGGCGCTCGCGCGCTTCCACGGTCCTCCCGCGAGCAGCGCCCGAGCGTCTCGTGTCACGTCCCTTTTGTTCCGCCGTGTAGAACTTTTCATCCGAATTAAAAGAAAAAAAATGTGAGCCCCAAAAAAAAAATCCCACATTCGTTTCATTTACGGAGCCTTATCGCCTCGCTCGCCTCGTGTGCTCACACGCGCACAATGGACAAACCTAAGCCCCCCCAGAGTTAATTCAAATCATAATTTGTGGGGCGAGGGGGGAAGAAAGCATCTGCCGAAAGCAATTACAAGATGCAATGCGTGGCGTTAGCCAAAGTGTGCTCGTTTTATTCCCAGTGCAGTGTGAAGCACATTGACCGAGTCTTTGCCGGCGTAACAAAATTGTTCGTGGTTTTTGCGTGACAATGGTCACGTGTGTTTGACAAGTAGCAGGATTTTGCGACCAATGTTATGAATAATAAAGGGGTTTTTTGGGGGGTTAGATCGCGTGTATATAAATGTGTCGTTAACCAATCACTTCGAGTATTTGGCTGCTATAAATTTCCGTGATAAGCCACTTCGTGGAGCTATCATTTGTGGGCAGGTCGCTTCTGAAGAAGAGCGTTAAAGCTCTAGTGGGCCTTACCTGCTAAAATAAAATAGAAGTTAAATATTTGTAAAAGTTTTCACGGTAAAATAATTCGGTAAAAAAATAGCTTTTCAATGCACACAATTTTATTTGCACTCAAAATTAGAAAATACATTATTTTGACCCCAGCAATAATCAAATTTGATGCTCTGAAATAAAAGTGGGTGGTTTCCTTTCGATATGTTTCATTTTCTTCATGCAAGTCATCCACTTTAATTCAGCATATCAAAATTGATTATTTCTGGGGTCAAAACATTTATTTTCTACTTTTTAGTGTAAATGAAAGTGTGTGCATTGAAAAACTAGTTTTTGTACCTAGTTTGTTTCAAGTGATATCAGCATCAAGCAAGACAAACACACTAAGATAATTTACAGCAACGAATAAAGTACGGGAATGCACGAAAGCCATAACATCCAAAACGCAAAATAAAACAGTGATCTCAACTCTCAACCCATCGATGCCGGTGGATGTCAAGCACGCGACTGAAATTGCGAAACACAAAACACTCTGAGTCAAAGTCCAACGACGATATTCACGTAGACCGCATCGACCGACCGCTTCGCTTGGGCCCCGTACGATCAGCAATCGCAAAGCGTGGGTGGCTCGGGATGGCCCTGCGATGCGGCGACACGGACAATCGGCGTGTGGGTTCGCAATGAGACTGGGCGCTAAGCAAGTCGCCTGGCTGATGATTAGCTGTGGCTGGGTTACAGGTCCTTCCAAGGATATTTGGGGCACCACCGATTGGTAATAATGATGGCCGGTGGGGTAGGGGAGGGGCTGTCCCTTCCTATCCCTCACCCCATCGCAAATGTCAGGGAGAGCCACACTTTTCCGAGGCCTACATTTGACCTAATATAATATTTTACAAAGCGTGCGCTTTTGCAATTAAACAAAATATATATTTGGGACAAAGACTGGATCGAAATATGTTTTGAGACAAATTAAATAGGTGTTAACCACAACATTAGATCGCCCTACACCTTACGTTGAGGGTTTATCATGGGAATCGGTCAATATTTGCACATCAAACTATCACCAAACTATCAAGCATTCTAGAAAAAAAATACCTGTACAGGTTTTTTCTGCATCCTTCTCTATTTGAGAGCCTTCTCTGCTGTGACATTGTAAGTCTTCACAGGACATTCAAAGTCCCGAATAAAGATTTTAGAGTTTGATCGCACAAATATAAATACGTCGTTAACCCACCACCACCACCCGATATAGCCAATTAGTAAGGATTGTCACGGAAACAACACGTGCCAATTAGTTACTACTTCAGCACACCGGTGTGTCGGAGAGTAAATCCGCAAGATTTACAAATATGAATAATATTATTGGTGGCGAGAGGCTTACGCATGAATTCAAAGTCCCTGTTGTATTTTGTCAGTGACATGTAGTTCTCTCTTCCTCAGTCCCAGGCTATGTCCCAGGTTCACGTAGCTCAAGAGTGTGGCCACCCTCGCGACCTCGTGCCCTTGATCCAGCCCGTTGTGATAGAGGGCTGCGGTTCCACGTCTGTCTTTCACCGCACAGACAGGGTCACAGAGAAGGGGAGGGGGTATGTGTGGGTATGGCTCAGACCACAGCCGTGGCACATTGCCCCTGGGTCACAGTCACCAGCGTGTACCAGGAATGCAATTGAGCGAGCGTGACGGCGTGTTTATGAACGTGTCTCCAAATTACATGCTGTTAAACTGAGCTATTTTATGTTTTTTACCAGGAAAAGCCCTCTTTTTAAATCCTTTATATTAAGTTCACTTGCTTGCTTGCTTGCGCGCTTACGACCGTGCAAATCTTTCGTTCGTTTTTTAACCCACTTCTCGTGATCCAATCGAGCTGACATTTTACACACAGACTCGTTGTGCGTGACAATTTATTTTCGTGAAATTTTTTTTCCTAAATTTTACACTTTTTAGGCAAACTTTTTAAATATTTAATTACCAATTGCTTAATGGTGGCAGGCAATCATCTGACCCATAGGTGGCAGCCATCTCAAGCCAGAGGACGAGAGGACTCTAGCCGCCACGCATATAAAGGATTTATAGTGAAAAACTTTGCTTTTACGGGTTAATTTTTTCAGAGGTGACATGGCCACACATAATAGCTCATCGAAGTGGCTTGTATCATCATCATCATCGTCGTCACATACGGGGATTTATAGCAGCAGCCGCCAAATAATCTAAACACGTGTTTCTAAATGTGGGCGGCAAAAACCCGAGTACACGGAGAAAAATCCACGCGATTACCGCGGTGAGAGAGAACATGCCAACTGCAAATATACAACAGGCATCGTCAGGGTCCGGGTTCGAACCCATGACTTCCAGCGTCACAGGCGAGGGAGATAACATATCCTTGCCATTGCAGTGCCCCATGAAATCCACGTTGGTTCGTCTGCACCACGTTGATTTTTCCACACACGTTCCACACCTCTGGTACATGAAAATGTCAAGGCGCAGCCCCGCACCTCCCCCCGGCTTTGACATTCCTCCTTGAAGACACTGCTGGCAAAGGAGTTTTGAGAGGCAGCGAGGGCTCTTCCTCGATAAATAAAGGGCATCGTCGTTGTTCGCGAATTGAATGTGAAAGGGGAAGAGACGTGCATTGGGATGTGTGGTCAACTTCCATCAATGGAATTCGGCATTGCTCATCGACAGATTCACGGGCGCAACATTAATTACGATCGTCGAGAATTAACCACAACAAAGCGACCTAAACAAACAAAACGAAGGGCACAAAAGCAACCAACGGGGACCCACCGCGGATGACAGATAAGCGAAGACTAATTGAAAGCCAGGGGGGTAGTCTGAATGTTGTTAGCGTGAAATACGCAATAAAAACAAGGTATTTATAGAAGAGCGCTAACAAGGAATTTACTGAATTCATGGCATACTTTTGCTTGCCGTGCACGATCTGGCCTCGGAAAGTTGCGGCTGTACAGGAACTCGTCTACTTACGAACGAGTTCGGTTCCAGAGGTCTGCTCGTAAATCGAGGAGTCCTCGGTATTCGTCAACAGCGCCACACGAAGCCGTTCGTGGCTTTGCCCCCTTTTTCCAACTGATGACGGTCGCTTGCGTTGCGATCGAAACGTCGTAGTTTTTTGTTTATTTTTAAAAATTATTTTTGGAACCTATTCACGTGACTTTACCGAAAGACCCGAGGAGTGTGGGATTATCCTTGTTTTTGAACATCGGGAAACCTCCGTGCGGTTGTCAGTTAATTGCCGCATTGTCGCGCTGAGATTTGGCAAGCTCAGCCGACTTGTGTCGGCTTTGTAAAATTAAACCCCACACGGGCCCACCTGCTAAAGCTTGCCTTGCCCCACATCGTCCAGCGGAATAACAAAGTAGGTGACTCGCAGGAGAGGGGACGGGACTAATTCACATATCGCACGCAATTCCTAGACATGGGCCTGCGCAGGATTGCTTATGGACATGGAGTTTACATAATGGTCCAGCGAACGGCCAGTTTGGGACCTCAAAGACGGGTCACTTAATGGTCCTGCGTTTCAACCTAACCTTGACCCTTTGGATCGGCCGATTGGCTGAACACAATCCAATCCAAGTGGCCACATGTTACGCTCGATTTGTTTTGCTGCTGCTGAACACACTGAGGGTTGAAGGCCACGGGAGCTGTTTGACCATACTTCACCACGTCGGTCAGTGTTGGTTGGTGCAGAGGTCGAACACAGGACCAGTTCTCATAAAACTCTCCGCCGATGTCAGCTGTGGCTAAGAATCGATCTCGGCTCGCCAGGTGCATAGCTTAATGTCCCAACCACTGCACCATTCACTGTATGTAAAAAAAAAAATTTGCGCGGTTGTGGAACACTGGTTATAGCTGTTCTTTAACTCACAGTAAAAACAAGATTAAAATTAGTCTCTGAGCATGTTGGACTTCTCAGCCTAAGTCCACGAGCATAACGCAAGTCTAGAATGTCAGTCGGCTGGGTGGACTTCACATTTCTTATTTTTAAGTGGAGATACAAAACCGCGGATTTATCTATTTAATATACATCCCCTCCCCTCCCCCTACTCCCCCGGCTGGGTCTGAATGACACAGAGTTGGGGAAACGTGGTCCTCAACGAAAGCACGTGGAACAATACGAGAGAAGTGCGGGAAGAAGCGTGGAGTGATGCGTGCTTGCCATGACATTGAGAGAGAGAAAGAGGGACACACGCAGGGTTAATGCCATCGTTTCAACTGTTTGTGAAACTCAGTGGGATTGGGCAAGACGCGTCACGGCTATGCACGTACGCGCGTGTGTTGAACTTCTTTACCACCGTACGTAGTGCAGATCGGAGGTGAGACCCGCTTGCAAGGAAATGACAGCTGATGGTCAAGAATCGCGACGGAGTGGCTGCCAAGCAATGGGACGCGGCTGAGAATTTGTCCACCGAGGAGATGGAGCAATGGAATCTTCCCTGGGATGGTCGGAGGATAGTGGGAAACAGTGGCTGCTTGGGAGGGCATTCATCCAGCAGTGGGTAGATCGTGGCCGGTGACGATGGTGACGAGTACGACAACTCAGCACGCTCCGCAAACAGCAGAAACTGAGTTTATTTATGCAATAAACAAAAGACAAAGATCCCCCGTATAGCCTGTAACAGACTGTTGGAGCAAGTGCTGTTAGCGAGCAACTATGAAGGCCGGCGCAGCACACAAGGTTGCTAACTTCACGCCCGGCCGCCTTTGTCTCCCTCGTGGCGATGTTTACACAACGCACCAGAAATACTCATTTGAGGCTGAGTCGACCTAGGGGAGGCCCAGGACCGGTTCAGATAATCGTCACTGGTGTTGGCCGTGAACGGGAATCGAACCCGGGTCGTCAGGTTCAGAGCGCAGCGCGCTAACCGCTCCACAACCGCTCCCCCCAGATAGAATACTCACACACACAGACACTCACACACACACTCACATACACAGACACACACACACAGACTCAGACACACTCACACAGACTCAGACACACTCACACACACTCACACACACACTCACACACACCTCACTCACACCTCACTCACACACAGACACACACAGATACACTCACACTGTGCCACACACTCACACACACTCACACACAGACACACACAGACACACACACAGACACACACACACAGACACACACACACAGACACACTCACACACACACAGGTAGTCGGAGACAGCCACAGAGTGCTTCTGCAGGGCACTGAAGACAAACACTTTACCAGCTGCGAGCACAGACGTCGATGACAAGGCCGAACGCACAGGCGCAAAAGCCGCCGTGACGAGAATTGCAGACGTCCACACTCGGAGGTGAACGCACAGCGATGCATCGTGGGCAGTTATCCCCTTGCCGGGCGAAAGCAAATATTTGAAAGCTCACTCGTTAGCAAATGGGACGACTTAATCACCCGTGGCACACGCCACAAGCTGTCAAAGCCAGTACATTAAGGGAGCCTCCAAGCTTTGGGGCCGTTCATAAATTACATCACGCACCTGGGGGGGGGGGGGT
>CM025670.2:8238057-8250452 GCA_014621495.2 Entosphenus tridentatus | reverse complement strand
TGTCCTAGAGGCAGGAGTTGAAGATCGCTGTCCTGGAGGCAGGAGTTGAAGATCGCTGTCCTGGAGGCAGGAGTTGAAGAGGTCCAGGGCGCCGACAGCACGGCCGGTCGGGGGCGAATGGGCGGTAAGAGCAGAACTGAGCGACGTTTGCAGATGAATCCGCTGCAGTAACGTTACAGAATAGATGCGCGCGGCGCAGTACGTTAGTGCACTTTTTGGGGTGAAGGACGGTCTCGGGAGTTGAGAACATGATAAAGAAAATGTCCGCGGACCTGCGTTCATTCGTTTCACAATCTGGCCGCTGCGATCTCGTTCTTGACATATGTAGACCGCACCGCACGCGTGAGTTATTATAACTCCTGTCCATGCAATGTTTCACGGCGCTGTTTTGTGTCGCTCAAATTATTTTCCCATTGTGCAAATTGGCGTCACGGAGACGGAGACATTTGGCGTCCTGACATCTCGCATCGAGCGGTGAATCACGTGGTGTGAGGTAATTCGGAGTCTGAATTTGCATTACAGTGAAATGTGTAGTCCTGGGTGCGAGAATATGCCGTGTTAAGTGAAAAAAATCTACATTTTAACGTGAGTTGTGGTGCTTTCATTTGGTGATTGGGCTGGGGTGATGCACTGGAGTTTCCACCTTTTGAGCAACAAAAACAACTGGGACGCATCATGGGAAGAAGAATGTGTCACAACACTAGAGCAGGAGAGATTTACACGTGAATGCGTCGTGTTGACTGGTGCATTGTTATTTTTACTATGATAACGCAACTGACAAAAAGCAGGACTCTTAATGTTCCAGGAAGACTTACACATTTCCCTTGACAGCAGATATCTCAAAAAGAGGACGATCCTGGGGAAACCAAAACAGATAGAAACCCTATTTTCAACTCACATTACTCAATTGGGATGATACACGGCAATCATGCCCCCCCCCCCCCTACTGGTAGACTTAATGCCCCGGGTCACTCTTACAAACGAGTCTCTATCCTGGTCTCTTGAGGTCTCACCTAGTTAAACCAAAACATGAACTTGAAACACTGCACTTGAGTGCCCGGGTGACTGAAACCCAGATTCCCAGCAGTGCTGATTCATCGCTCTATGCATGCACCTTTGTTGAACTTCTTGTGCACCGTACGCAGACAACCGTGTTAATCCGAGGTGCGAAAACCTCTAACTTCCTATTAGCCACCTGGACCATCCAGGATTTTATCTCCGTATTATTTTGAGGTGGGTGTGCGATCTGCATTACTCTATGAAATCAGAAAGATGGACACCAACTAATGCTGCTCAAATATATAAAATCCATAGTTGCAATCTGAGCACAGGTGTCTGAGAAGATGCTAGAAATTTGACAGCAAGACAGGAAGAGAACATGGCAGGTAGGTGTTGTAGATATTTTATTACTTCCCTTCTACGTGACTTTACCGAAAAAACCAAGAAGATGAATTCCTGCAGTCACGAAAGCTTTAAATCGATACTGGACATCTGTGAGAAAGAGCTTCATCAGATTTCCCCAGCATAAATAAATATTGTGATTCTGATATATATATGTGTGTGTGTGTATGTATGAAGGAGCAAAAACTGCAGCGCTGGGTGGGACATGCGACGACACAACAGCTACGGAATATTGCCGGGGGTGGGGGGTTGGCAGGGGGGGTGTGTGGCATCAACAGCTTTGGCTAATTGGCCATGATGACACCATGACTTAATTGATCTGGAGCCACGTAGGCCACTGGAGTACAGCTAGAATTCTTGTACGGACACGTGAACGCAGACTTGCATCAAAACGGTGTCCAATAACAGTTAATAGTTAACGACAGACTAGACGCGACACGTGGTACAATAAACCCACCGAGGAGTCGCGCGAACAAAAGATTTAACAAAACCCGCGTGGCACAATTTTTCGTGAAATTCATTCCATTACAATTCCAAGAGCGTGGAGCAGTATCCGAGATATGTGAGGAGTAAAGAATTTCTTAAACAAGCGAGAGTCTCAGGCTGTCTTGTCCTGCTGTAAGAATGTTGTTGCTTTACCAGGTACGGCCCACTGAGCTGTGTAGATCTTTTTCAGAAGCGACCTGGCCACCAATGACAGCTCAGCGAAGTGGCGTATCACTGTGTGGAAATGTATAGCAGCCGAATACTCCAAACGCATTTTTATAAATGTGGAGGGAAAAACGGGAGTACTAGGAGAAAAATCCACGCCACCACGGGGAGAACATGCAAACTCCAAATATGCAGGCCTCAGGGTGGGGATCGAACCCACGAGCTGCTGTATACGAGGCAAGGTAGTTAACATCTCCTAGCCACCGTGGCGGTCCAGAATCTGAATATGTATTTATACTGGAAGAATCCAATGAGCTATAAAGCTCTTTTTCGCAGATGTTCAGAAGGGGCATTTCAGAACGTTACAACACCAAACGGTATTAAAAAAAAAACACGATAGGAGTGTAAATTATAGGAAAGGTAAACACATCACTTTAAAAAATACAAAATTTGCATTGTGGTGGTGCTGAGAGGAGAGTTTCACCATAGGGTCACCACTGGCGTTATTCTCAGGCAAAAAAAAATTAACAAGTAATGTTAAAAACAACTTTTTCTTTAAACACGCTTTCATGAAATGTATAGTACTCGTAATGGCAGAACTCCACGACTCGAGGAAGTGAGCCCGAAGCTTGCCATAACGTAAGGGGCCGTGGTCATTTACAGCCAACGTCAGTTGAGCGTGGACAATTAGACCCAATCCCAAACATAACATATAAAAAAGAATGTAAAAAAATATATAATTTGTATGATAGACTATGGGTATTGTCATGAGCAGGACATAAGTATACCAAGTTTGCAGTCGATACCACATTGGGAAGTGGGTTAAAATTGAGTTTCAAGATTTGAGGATACAACAACAACAGAGTGAGTTAAGAAAAAGCGTGTAATAACGATAATAAGAGGCAGGGAGTAACACATCAACTGACTGGCATCGGAGGTCTTGGGAATTCGCCTTGATGTTATTGCCGGTTCGGCGGATGCAAATGCGAATTGAATTTGAAAGGTGAAATGTGTGTTCAGTAAAATAATAATAAAGCGGCCTCCTCCACACTTGTGGCGGTTAACTGGCAGTGGGATTTAAATCAGCGGGGCCATCGACAGAGCATTGGGCCACAAGGCGGGAGAAGAATTGAACAGAAGGGCCCCATTTAACTGCTTGGGGCAGACCCAATGCCATGCCAGCCACGCCATGCCACCGATCAAGATCATTCCGGTTAAAGGAGTGAAGTTTATGGAAATTGTTGAGTTAATGCTTGTTTTGTGAAATGCTTAATTGCATTTTGACGTTAAATGTACATCGTGATATTTGCCTTGTTGTAGGTTTCAGGAGGATGACATATATCTTGTTTTTTTATAGTAACTTTGAATAATGGCACAATATGAATGCAAATTTTTAAGGCCGCTAATATTAATCTCAGTGTAAAATAACACTGAAACTCAACATCAATAACAATAGCTCGTTATATGCTGCGGTGGGTAAATATGTAAATTTACATCCATTCTACATCTGTGCATAAAAACCCACTAAATACGTTAAACCCTCATGGCCCACGGCTCTTCCATACCGACCAGCAACATTTGTTTCAAGCGAGCCTGACACTGCTGATGAAGGTGAAAAGTGATCTAAAATTACTAAAAATTGTTTACATCTCACCAATTGTTATTTATCTTTGCCTTTATTTCGAAGATGAATGAATCCTAATAATGCAGTAATAATACAGTAATATGCGACTGTACCTCCTAGGTCTTCACGGTCGTGCTGTTCCCATGTGTTTTTGGAACGTGCCGCTGCGTGTTATTCGGCGCGATGTCCGACGTTTCGCTCCATGTGCCGGTAGCTTCCGCAGAGGCTGAAGAACAATACAGTACGGGAGTAATAATAGCCTTGGTTTTTCATGTCAAATCGAAACACTGAATGACGAATATCAACAGGCTCCAGCCCGCATGAATATTTGACGTTGAACTAAATAATGAATTGAAATAATGCTACAGTTGTAATGAAGGGTTAAAGGCGCAGCCCTGCAATTGCCTGCTCACGCCACTGCTGCTGGCAGGGCCCCCCGCTCGAGGGAGCTCTAGAGAGGCCCCTCTATATGGTATTTGACCTCCTCTCGCACGCTGGCCAGACGTCACGGGAGAGAACAAACAACCACGTGCGAGTTACCCACACTGTACCCCACCCACACGCTGCTGGCGCGAACACAGGAGGCGCAGCACGGTTTTACGAAAACTTCACCTGCCGCTCCGGGAGATAGAACCCGAACTGGCGAATTTGCAAGCGCAGCGCGCGCCGCCGCGCTACCCATTACGCTGTTGCGGCAGCCTTCTCAACAGTGGCAATAATAAGAGTAATGATACCATGATAACCATAACGATATTAACGGGGGGGGGCGGGGGGAGAGCGCGCTCGGTCGCTAGGCAACAGCACACATTGCAATATCACGCGGTCCCTCAATGGTTAACCTTTCGCCGGGAGGGCTGAGCAAGACACCCGAGGAGCGCTTTCTCTCGACAACAGCAGCGTCGGCAAACAAGAGCTGGGCACCCTTCAATTCCACGGTGGCATTCACGCGGAAAGCAACAGCTGCCACGAGCGCCAATACTTTGCTTGCAGCATTTTTCTATATATATATTTTAAAATGTATTATTGAACAAACACAAGGGGGCTTACTCGACTCATTCGTAGTACATTGCACTTTTCACGATGTTGATTATTGTCTTTTTAATTCGTAGGCGTCCGTACGTCAAGCGTACTTCTTTCATTACGCGATCGAAATTTGAACCGCGGCTTAACAAAAACAAACTAAAATCGGTAGCAATTTTGTTGGTGCAGCGATGCGGTGGCCAGCACACTGCTGTGGTAGTGTCCGCTTTGGACATCCTGGCACGGGAATTGCAACAACGAGGCGAGTTTATTAAATACAACTCCCACCCCACCCAGCCCCCCACATCGCTGCCGCTGTTTGCCCCAGGAGAATAAATTAGTACACCACAGTTAGTCGATCGGCAGGTCACATGCGGTGGGGTAAAGTGTGCGTGCTCCTACCTTCCCCCCCACCCGCCTCCATGATGTTTGTCCAGCGTGGAAGAGTAGGCCAAATACCCTCTTAGATGGGCTCTCTTAGAGCTCGCTCGAGTGGGGCCCTTTCCGCCAGCAGTGTCGGTCGGTCGGTGAGCGAGAATGTTTCAGGGCTGCGCCTTTACCTTCGCCTAAAATCGGTGGCGTAGCTATTCGGGTGTGTAGGCGGTGCAACTGCGCTGGGGACAATGGTGGCAGAGGGGCCCAGGCGTTCGGCTACAAAGAGGAAGAGACATTGGACATGGGCCCTCATTTCACCCATTGCACCATGGCCCATGCCAATGATCATCATGATCCTCCTCCTCAACATTGTCAACGACATCATCAATCCACTCATACATTCTATTGTCAGTGACGGTGCTCTCGTGTCCGCTCTTGAAATCCATCTCGCCCCCACTGAGTGCACTGGCTGAATTTTACATTATTCCTTGGTAACATTACAATATAAATTAAGCCAGTGTGATGGATACAGACTGCTTTAAAACGATGCTCTGCGTGTGTATGCGTTTTAACGTTAAATATATTCACTGAGACAGATCCTGCAAAGTGTACAAGCTGCGTTCTCCATAATAAAGGTTTATTTTTTAAAGCAGCGTTATAGTAATCCATCTGTGGACAGCTTTGAGTATGATCCGCTCAAATGTACGGTGTGTTTTGTTCTGGTTTCTCTGGTTTCCACCTCCATGCGACTTCGGTAAATAATTGGGGTGATTCATCATTATCATCATCAGCCATGAGCAATCGTTTGTTGGATGAAAGTGTCCCTAAGCTGTTGCAATCCATCATGATATCGCAAAGCACCAATCCACCTGGCAACTGCACACGAGCTGATTTCATCATTCAATCCCTTGGCCGCAACTCCATAATTATTCTTGACTATTGGCCATCATCCATTCTCGTGACTTGTCCTGCCAAGGTCACTTATTTTCCTTAATCATCTTGAACTTGGGTATGTTGTCTAAGCCACGTGTTCCTTGATAAGTCTCTCAATGAAATTCCAAGCGTGATCATTTTTACGCTGCTTCCTTTGCGCTCTGCTCAGTTTTTGTTCAAATGTTAAAAGACACGTCGTGTTTGTCAACGTTAAAGCTCAATAGTATCTCTCTACAAGTGGGGAAATAGTCATGCTAGTAGCTCGAAGCAGTGGAAATTCAACAGCCTCGTGCCGGGGACCAGTCCATCTCTCGGATGAGCGGTTGTTTAGCTTTGCGTCGAGGGTTATAATGCTGAGCCAGCAACCCCCCAACCGGGCACTGGACCTTCGGCTCGAACAATGTGGCGCGCGTGCGGAATTCGCACTCGAAATTTCCCACATTGAGCCGCAAAAAGGGTGCGCGAGCATCGTCACGGACAAGGCAAACAACCAAACACCGTCCATCTTGCGCTACGCAACAGCCGTCACCCTCGAAGGGCGAGGGAAACATGGCGACGCCCAGAGAAGTGGGCCAGGGAAGGCTTCCGAGGGGCCGTACACCGGGAACATGGGGGTCACGGGGTCGTGGGGTCACGGGGTCAGCTCTCGAGAGTGTGCACGCGCTGGGTGCATTGCGACATCGCAAGATCGTGAGAGATCGTGACGGCTTGGGAGAGGCCTTCATCCAGCAGTGGATTGATGGTGATGATGACGAGTCAAGAGAAGACGTTCTTGGATGTTTAGTCGTGATTCAGGCCTCTTCATGACAGTCGTGTGCTCGGCTGCGAGTGTGTTTTTTTGTTGATGTTTAAATATGTAGGCAATATCTCACGCTTTTATTTATTGTTTGATACATACACAGTTCGATTCCTGGCCTTGGCGAACATCGGTCACGCGTGATGTCTGAACCGGTCCTGGGCCTTTCCCTTCACCAACCCACACTGACCTGCACGATGAAGAATGGAGTATGGTCAAATCAGTCCCACGTCTGACTGTGGAGCCCTTCATTCAGCAGTGGATGCCCTCGGGGCAAACACTGCACTATACATCCGGTGACCCAAGTCCAATTCCCAGCCACAGGAAACTTCAGCGGTGAATGATATCTGAGCCGGTCCCAAGGAACCTGCACTTGTTCCAGAAAGCGACTCGTATTGGCCAGCATGGTGAAGTATGGTCAAACAAATCCAATGACTGGTATGGTACGAGAGGACCTCAATTCAGCAGTGGATTGACAGCGGGCTGCAAAATTACTAGTATTAATGGCCGGTGTATCTTACTAAATTAAACAAGCTCTAAATACAAAATGTTATTATTTTAATACCAATACATGTACAATGGCACGTTAATTGTCTTTTCTGGTACAGTGAGGGAAAAAAGTATTTGATCCCCTGCTGATATTGTACGTTTGCCCACTGACAAAGAAATGATCAGTCTATAATTTTAATGGTAGGTTTATTTGAACCGTGAAAGACAGAATAACAACAACAAAATCCAGAAAAACGCACGTCAAAAATGTTATAAATTTATTTGCATTTTAATGAGGGAAATAAGTATTTGACCCCCTCAGAAAGATTTCTGGCTCCCAGGTGTCTTTTATACAGGTAACGAGCTGAGATTAGGAGCACACTCTTAAAGGGAGTGCTCCTAATCTCAGCTTGTTACCTGTATAAAAGACACCTGTTCACAGAAGCAATCAATCAGATTCCAAACTCTCCACCATGGCCAAGACCAAAGAGCTCTCCAAGGATGTCAGGGACAAGATTGTAGACTTACACAAGGCTGGAATGGGCTACAAGACCATCGCCAAGCAGCTTGGTGAGAAGGTGACAACAGTTGGTGCGATTATTCGCAAATGTAAGAAACTAAAAAGAACTGTCAATCTCCCTCGGCCTGGGGCTCCATGCAAGATCTCACCTCGTGGAGTTGCAATGATCATGAGAACGGTGAGGAATCCGCCCAGCACTACACAGGAGGATGTTGTCAATGATCTCAAGGCAGCTGGGACCATAGTCACCAAGAAAACAGTTGGTAACACACTACGCCGTGAAGGACTGAAATCATGCAGCGCCCGCAAGGTCCCCCTGCTCAAGAAAGCACATATACATGCCCGTCTGAAGTTTGCCAATGAACATCTGAATGATTCAGAGGACAACTGGGTGAAAGTGTTGTGGTCAGATGAGACCAAAATGGAGCTCTTTGGAATCAACTTAATTCGCCGTGTTTGGAGGAGGAGGAATGCTGCCTATGACCCCAATAACACCATCCCCACCGTCAAACATGGAGGTGGAAACATTATGCGTTGGAGGTGTTTTTCTGCTAAGGGGACAGGCCAACTTCACCGCATCAAAGGGATGATGGACGGGGCCATTTACCGTCAAATCTTGGGTGAGAACCTCCTTCCCTCAGCCAGGGCATTGAAAATGGGTCGTGGATGGGTATTCCAGCATGACAATGACCCAAAACACACGGCCAAGGCAACAAAGGAGTGGCTCAAGAAGAAGCACATTAAAGTCCTGGAGTGGCCTAGCCAGTCTCCAGACCTTAATCCCATCGAAAATCTGTGGAGGGAGCTGAAGGTTTGAGTTGCCAAACGTCAGCCTCGAAACCTTAATGACTTGGAGAAGATCTGCAAAGAGGAGTGGGACAAAATCCCTCCTGAGATGTGTGCAAATCTGGTGGCCAACTACAAGAAACGTCTGACCTCTGTGATTGCCAACAAGGGTTTTTGCCACCAAGTACTAAGTCATGTTTTGCAGAGGGGTCAAATACTTATTTCCCTCATTAAAATGCAAATCAATTTTCTACATTTTTTGACATGCGTTTTTCTGGATGTTTTTGTTGTTATTCTGTCTCTCACTGTTCAAATAAACCTACCATTAAAATTATAGACTGATCTTTTCTTTGTCAGTGGGCAAACTTACAAAATCAGCAGGGGATCAAATACTTTTATCCCTCACTGTAAGAAATGCGCATGTTAAAAATGTACAAGGTTACTTTAATTGGACGCCCACAAACTTAAGTGTATTTAATCATGCACAGATAATTCGGAGTGTTGGCGAGCGATGTGATGGAGAGGCCCACTTTCATGTTAAGTTGCCCACAACTTGTGGATAAAGTGAACGGTGATGTTTAAGTGTTCATCATCACTGGCCATGGTCAATCCACTGCTGGATGAAGGCCTCCCCAAGTCATCGCCATCTCTCCCCGTCATGTTTTGTAACAATCCACCTGGCGCTGGCAAACGAGCTGATTTCATCGCTCCATCTCCTTGGCATACGTTATCTGTATTTAAGTTATAATGCACAAATATATGAAACAAATAAGTGACTAACATGGCTTTTGTTGAATGCGAATTGGTTTTAAATGGAACATTTCGGTTCCATTTTCATTGTGTTTATATATTGTGGTCAGCCACTGGTTGCCATTTGTTGACCTAGACGACCCTGGCAAAAAAGAGAAGTTATTGTCCCAATGGGTCCCACATGGTAAAATAATGCCTATCAATCAAATACGGCTTACAGAGGCAGTCTCGTGGTTCATAGGTCAGAGCACAGAGCTGGCACTGCTGAAGGCCTGGGTTAAACTCCAAGCCCGTAGTTAAACCGGATTCTCATATGCAGCATCTTTCCACAGTAACCGATGACTGCAGTTTTCACAGAAGGGGGGCAAAGTTTATCGGTGTAATCCCGGTTGAGTAGTTTGCTTTGGGATGAAAAGAGAGAGCACCCGGAGGAAGGCCATGCCGAATAGTGGGTGATCATGCAAACTCCACACAGAATGATGCCCGAGTGTGGAATCGAACCCAGCTCCTTCTTGCATTTCATTTCTGATCCACGTATTCCTACCCCCCTCCCACTCCATATGGATGGCACAGCAACATCGGGTAAATGTGGCAATGAATGAATGATGGATTGACTCATTGAGAAAGTGCTGCAAGACGTGGACACGATGGAGACACGTGTCCAGTGTTAATTGGCAGGGGATCGCTTGCGTGGGAGTTGTCAGATGATGCTTTGCTGGAGTGAGATGACTAAACAGATTTCCTGTCGCAAGGCAATAAACATGCATCTCAAAGGATTTGTCCGACATAAATGTTTAAACATACACTTTACTGCATTCCTAATTTGGATTTTTTTTCACCTTCGTGCGTGTGTGGCCTGAAAAATGAATGATAAGACTTTCATTAACATGTGCCTCTACAATACACGTTTGCCAACTGTACACAATATTAAAATTATTACCACAAAGATGGTATTTCGATTTAAAGCTTTCGAGACTGCAGGGATTCATCTTCTTGGTTCTTTCGGTAAAGTCACGTAGAATGGAAATAAAATAATATTTATAATATTTTTATTATTTGATTATTTCCATTCTACGTGACTATACCGAAAGAACCAAGAAAAAGATTGTATTATTTATTTTAAAATTAATATGCTACAAATTGAAAATAAAGTAGGTGTGTTGGACCCCCCCACACCCCCCACAAATATGTAAGACCAATGCAACAAGACAGAAAACACAATTTCCAACACCAGCACCAATTATCATTGACTGATGTGTCAAATGGTCGTTGGCCTTCACATACCTGTAACCCACACGGTTTACCCGTTTTGTTGTGCAGGGAAATTTAGTTTTCAGGTCCACACGGCGTACAGCCGTTTAAATACGGGCAACAGCAATTGTTTTGTCTATTTGTTTGCGTTTCTCTCATGTGGTGATGGGAATTTTTTGTAGGATGAACGTTGAGATTTATAGGGGGCACGTGGTGACCAATACAGTCTTGATTGGTCTGTGACAAGGTAGGGCACTGTTAAGGGGTGGACAGCTTGGCGTTGATGTCATCCTGTCACCGGTATGACGACGCAGATGCTCGTCCGCGCGATCCAGCCCCCACCTTCCCCCACCAAACAACAACCCCCCCCCTCTCCGCCGCTGGATTAGAGGGCGCAAAAAGAAGCCACAGGCGGAACAGCGCGAGTCGCCAAGCGCCCAAACGGCCACGCGCAGTTCGCGGCGGCCGCGTTCAGCGAGAGAGCGAGCGCGTGCCACGCCGTAGGTTACCAGCTGCTGCTGCGGGTGACATCACCCCATAGCCGCCTCCAACTCCTCCTCCTTCTCCTCTTCCTCCTCCTCCGCAGTAGCAGCAGCTTTGTTTGCGACGTTTAGTTCATTATTTATTTCGTCTTGTCGCGTGGAGACGAGCGCTGTGGAGGGGTGACGCTCCGTCTCACGGCACGCTCTCACGCCCACCCCACACATACACACACACACACCTATAGCTTGTTGTTGTTGTTGTTAGCGAGCACATATTAAGGGTGACCAGCATCACTCCACTCAAACACACTCCGATTAGCGCGGTTGGCTACGTGCGGTGCGAAAGAAGTTCAACGTACACGAACACGCTCATGCAAAGACAAAGGTCCCCCGTATAGCTTTAACAGACTGTTTGAGGCAAGTACTGGTAACGAGCACCTACGAAGGCCGGCACGGCACACGAGGGGGTGGGTGGACCACACCAAGACCGGCCCCCTTTGTCTTTCTAGTGGCGATGTTTACACGGTACTCATTTGAGGCTGAGTCGACCTGGGGGGGCGGCGACCCAGGACCGGTTCAAATAATCGTCACTGATGTTGGTGGCCGTGAGCAGGAATCGAATTCGGTTGGCACAGCGCGCTAAACGCGACGCTCACACTCACACACACGCACACACGCACACGCGCACACACGCGCACACACGCACACGGCTCCATGAGATGAAGACCCAGAGTGCACATTATGCAGATAAATGTACATACACAGAGACGTTCGTGCGTACACAAAGACAAGACAAAGATCCCCCGTATAGCTTTAACAGACTGTTGGGGCAAGTGCTGTTATCAAGCACCTATGAAGGCCGGCAACAGCAGACGAGGGGGTGGGTGGCCAGCACCACGCCCGACCGCCTTTGTCTCCCCAGTGCCGATGTTCATACACACCGCGCCAGGTACTCATTTGCGGCTGACTCGCCATAGGGGAGGCCAGATCCAGTTCAGATAATCGTCACCGGTGTTGGCCGTGAACAGGATTCGAACCCGGGTCGCCAGGTTCGTAGCGCAGCGCGCTAACTGCCACACCACCGCTCCCCCCACACACAATATCAGTTCGACATACACACAACCCGCACATACAAATTCACACATCCATAAATACCGACCTGCACGCGAACACACAATAGACAACACACAATACACACATAGAACACACACATAGAACATACACACACACATAGAACACACACAGTATACACACATAGAACACGCACACAGTAAACACACACAGTACACACACACACAGTAAACACACACACACACA
>CM025670.2:8220145-8233057 GCA_014621495.2 Entosphenus tridentatus | reverse complement strand
CTCCTCTCACCCAGAGCCCCCCCCCACTCCTCTTCGCATCCCCTCCTCCATGCGTCCCCTCTTCCCCGCACCCTCTCGTCCTCCCAGCTCCACCTCCCCCGTACCCCCTCCTCCTCCTCCACCTCCCTCCCCGCCTCCTCCTCCCGCTCGCCGCGTGCTCGCTCTATTGGTCTCGCGCCCAGCCGCGCGCACAGAGCTCGCGAGCACGCGCACGGGCGGGCGCGCGCGTGAGTGCCGAGTCGCTCGCGCCGTGTCGGTCATTCAACGCCGTCACCGTAGCGATCATCGTCAGTAGCGTCGCTCCAGCGTCGGCACAGCGAGACGACGATCGTCATCATCGTCACCAAGTACTCTTTATCATCGTCATTAGCCGACACTGGTCTCTCATCATCAGTAGTCTATCGTCACCAACCTCATCATTGCCACTCGTCTGTCATCATTATTCGGCCGTAATGATCACGACGTCTATTGTTGTTTTCATCATCATCATCGCCGTCGGTCTTCCATAATCAACCCGGCAATAATCGTGGAGAGCGGTTCTGCAGCGGTTTAGATCGCGTTCGAATCACCGAACATCGCAGCGTCGCATCAGCACCGCCGATGTTTGCTTTCTTTTTGAAATTATTAAATATTTGCCGCGTATATTGAAAAAAAAACATTGCACTAATCAGAGGCGTTCGCGCGCTCTCCTCTCGAACGCGACGTTCGGACACTCGAACATTAGGTGCGCATACTGCGGAACATTTATTCGGATATCGGCACGCGCAGCTGGGTAATTTAGCTCGCAGTATTCGGATGTTGTAGCGCGAGAATCTGGGTAATTACATTTAGTAGCAGCGTCTTCCACGGGGGACTGCTGGACCATCCGTCGCGAGACACCGCAAAACCGCAATTCAGGATATCGTAACCGAGTAAGGGTACGTTCAGGATCGTCAAGCGCGAGTTGGGATGTACTGGCATCCGTCGGAATAACAGTGCTACTTTGTTATATTGCACGCCCGAGTTGGCATAGCAGAACGCCGAGTGGGTGTGGTGTCAGTGCTGGCTGTGGCAGGCAGCCTTACACGACGAGGCGTGTCGCCTTACGACTTCCCTTGGCGATGAACAGTGGAGCGACACAATTATTGGTGTAGAGTCGCGGTTGTTCTCACGCAGAGTTATCATTGAACTTCGCCGGAAGCGACATCGTCTCAGTTGGTTAATAAAAAAAATCGGAAGCGATTTTGGTAACGTGCTTGCGGAAGCGATTTTTTAAACAAATTTGGTAGCTAAACAACAGCTCTGTTATATTAGAGTCTCGTGGCACGTAGAAAGAGAGACACGCGCGCACGCATCGCTGGATACAGACTGTGGATTGTGCGAAATCCGTCGGAAGAGACAAAATCGGATAGGAGAGCATACCACAAATAGCTCGGACAATTCACGGGGAGAGGCCAAAACGCAGAACAGTTCGAGAAATGTTGGCCTCCCGATCGCTGTAGAGGAGGCAATTTTTTGAGGTAATTTTCTTTTCTTTCTGGAATATTCTCTCCTCGACGAACAAAATCAAATCCATAAGGGGAGTGGGGTGGGGGTGGGGGAGGCCATACGTGGTTCAAAAATACTTCTCCGAAGACAGACAGTGTGAGACGTGTAGGCGAGCACATTTCTTTGTGGTCGTCATGGGCTGCACCGTCAGTGCCGAAGACAAAGCAGCTGCCGAACGTTCGAAGATGATCGACCGGAATCTGAGAGAAGACGGGGAGAAGGCCGCTCGCGAGGTGAAGCTTCTCCTTCTAGGTGAGACAACTGCACTACATTTGGCTTTTCAGCATCATCACCATCATGATGATGATCCATCTGCAATTAGGAAAACTTCATCAACGTCTTTGTTGTCGATCGCGCGCAAGTTCACACATGCCCAGAGCTGACTCTTGCTCGGGTTGGTGTGTGGTGTGTTGTTGAGTAAGACAAAGATCACCCGGGCGCCCCCGCCCCCCGTATAGCCTCAAACAGACTGTTGGTGGCGCAAGTGTTGTTGGTAAGTAGCACCTATGAAGGCCGGCACAGTACTGGTCAGAACCACGCTTACGGACGGACAGGACGAGGCTTGGTAGCACACGACACTCGTGAAAAAGAAGAAAGGGCTTCGTAGCTCAACGGATTTCTCCACAACAAATAAAGATTATGATTCTGAGCTCGTCCATTGACGAATTAAATACAAACAATGCGTGCGAGAATAAGCCGTAAACACACACACAATTGCTCGCAGCTGTTTATTTCACGAAAATGCGCGCGTGAGAACTTGCGTTAGTCCCATCGCCGCGGGAGGAGCACCCCTTTGAGAATTGTTACTGCCCGCGGTGGCGCTTTTCGCCAATATTGTGTAACATTGCAACACACTTGCCCGCTAGCAGCAACCGTGACTGGGGCATGTGTGAAGGCTGTAACGGATACACAGCAAAAAGGGTCTCACCACCACCACTCCGACATACTCTGTGCATTTGCAAACACGTGGTGGGGGGGGGGCGGCGGTTGGGACAACACATGCCTCGCACATTTGGCAGGTCGCATGCGGTTGGGTAAAATGTGAGCGCTTCCACCTCTTCAAGATGCCTGGGCAGCATGGAAGAAGAGGCTGCAATAGTCGAACCCAGGGTGTCTTTCTTCTTCATTTCAAGGCCCGCGAGCCACTGGCAGCCCTTGGGGGCCTTTAGTTGCGGCCCCCCTGACGTGCGGTCCTCCCCGACAAATACACAGCCAGTGACAACACGGGGGGGGGGGGGGGGGGGGGGGGGGGGGGGGGGGGGGGGGGGGGGGGTTCAAATGTGTGACGGAGCTCACAGACCGATGATGTCTTATCGCCGAAAGTGCCCCCACCCCCCGCCGCCGCATCTGAAAATGGGTGTGAACGAGCAGTTGCAGGGCTGCACCTTTACCTTGATGCTACGTTGTACTGTTTCTATTAACTGCCACAATGGGCCAATAATGTTTGTGTGTAACGCGCGTGACGTCACTCCACGTCGACCAGCCTCCCTCGTTAATAATCATGTGTGGGTGACGTCACTCCGCATATAGCACCCCCCTCATTAATAATCATGAGGATGTGACGTCACTCCACATCGAACAGCCCTCATTAATAATCATGAAGGGGTGACGGCTTCCAAATGGACACCCCCTCCATTAATACTAATTAGCGGGTGACGTCACTCCACATGGGGGACGAGGCACCTCCCCCCTCCTCGGCGTCAACTTACAACCCTCACGACAAAGGCAGAACCCCCACGTCACGTGATCTCCGTAACGCCGTTGAGACATCGAAGTAAAAAGGACGTCTTGATGAACAAGGGATTATAACCTTTAAATGAAGTAGCTCTGTGTCACCGCGCCCTTACAAATTGCACACGAATGGATGCAATGAATATATCACGTCGCGGTCTGCTGTTCGCTTGCAAGTTTCAGAGTTACTGCAATACGCCCGTCCTAGTATATATGTGTGTGTGTATTTCTGTTGCTACACAAGTGACATGCTAATTTATGGCGGAGGGGGATAGAAGCTGCACTCTTATCCAGGGTGACTTCACGGGGCGCTATTGGCCGATCCTTTAATCGGCCAATAGCCGCGTGAAGGCCCCGTGGGTGCCATGCGTCTAATAGGATGAAGCTGTTTCTTGTTGACGGTAGGTTGAGTGAAGTTCCTTCGGGAGTCCTCTTCGCAAGTCAGTTTGTGCTCGCGTCAAATCCGCGGATAGTTTCACGTAATAGGATGAATAATCTGTGACGCCTGCGTTAAGCACGCACGGCCGTGCGGATAATGGGAAGGTCCATTTGGGTGAGCGGATAATAGAGAGAGTACGATAGGATTGTGGAGAACACGTTTCGCCGCATTGGGAACTGTCAAACGCTGGCAGTCGTGCGCTTCTGCAGCCGTCTGGAACGTTCTTCCTGCCTATATCAGGCAGCCACTGGAGCTAGGCACTTTTAAATCATTGAAAACTCATTTATTTAGAGCTGCGTATGTGTTTAGTTTGTTTTCCTTTCCCCGCACCTCCGATTAGCACGGTTTGGTTACGTACGGTGCCAAAGAAGTTCAGCGTACATGCATTGGGTGGGTGGGTGAGTGAGTGGGTGAGTGAGTGAGTGGGTGAGTGAATCGGTGAGTGTGTGAGTGGGTGGGTGGGTGAGTGAGTGGGTGAGTGAATCGGTGAGTGTGTGAGTGGGTGGGTGGGTGGGAGAGTGGGTGGGTGAGTGAGTGAGTGGGTGAGTGAGTCGGAGAGTGTGTGAGTAGGTGGGTGGGTAAGTGGGTGGCTGAGTGAGTGGCTGAGTGAGTGAGTCGGTGAGTGTGTGAGTGAGTGTGTGAGTGAGTGGGTGGGTAAGTGGGTGGGTGAGTGAGTGTGTGAGTGAGCGATTGGTTTGTTGTCCTTCCCCCGCACCTCCGATAAGCACGGTTGGCTACGTGCGAAAGAAGTTCAACATGCATACACACATGAGGATGCATAAGAGTTGCCTTGTTACAATAACAAGGCTGAATGCAAAACACAGAGCACTGGCACACGTGTAAGGTGCATCTTCTTTGTCTGCATTGAACACAACATGTGTAACAGCCTCTAAATACGTCTGTAGAGCATCTATAATTACAAGCATGACTAATCAGGAAAATGCTTGCAAATGGATAATAATGTGCAATTAATTATTTCACACCTCATTAGAAGCCAATAACCTGGTTCTGGCGGTAGAGTGGCAAGCAGGATGATAGCAAAGGGCTAATTAATGTGTAGCTGGCAACAGTGGGCGGTGGCCAATTGTGAGAAGGGGCTAAATGAGGTTTATCTTTTAAATGGGGTGGGGGAGGGTGGATGGCATTTCGTTCAGTGGGCGCCACGGAGGCGAGATGTTGGATGCCTCGCCTGGTATGCAGGAGGTTGTGGGTTAGATCCTGACCCTGACACCTGCTGCTGTATATTTGGAGTTTGCATGTTCACGCCGCGGTCGCGTGGATTTATCTCGGGATCCTGCGGTTTTCCCTCCACAAGTAGAAACGCGCACCACGCGTTTAGAGTATTTGGCTGCTGTAAATGTCCACGTGATAAGCCACTTCGTTGAGATATCATTGTGTGGGCCAGGTCGCGTGTGAAGAAGAGCACCATAGCTCAGTGGGCCTTGCCTGGTAAAATAAAAACAGTGTATAGTTTAAATCCTCCCCTTCCTGGGATATAATATTTTGAATGAACAATGCCAGGGTGGTGCCTGGTTGATACCTGGAAGGGAGGCTGCCTGGGAATACGTCTGTACGGTATTTTGAACTTCTTTCACACCGTACGTAGCAAACCCTTGCTAATGGGGGCTTCTCTGGGGTTTGTATGCGTGTACTTGGTTGAACTTCTTTCACACCGTACGTAGCCAACAGTTGCTAATGGAGGCTTCTCTGGGGTTTTACCGTTTCTGCCCAACAAGAAGCCAAACCACTCATGGCAGGAATTGGGCAGAGCATCCCAATGTAGCAGGAGAGTGTTGAGACTCTGTAAGGCTTGGCAAGGTAAAATGCATTATTATTATTATTATTTCGAAGCGAATATAACAACACAGGAAATTCCACCCGTTATGTGTTGATTATTATTCTCAGCGTCAATCTGATGAAGGCCTCCTCACGATTGTATCAGTCACCGGGTGTTGTTTGACCATACTTCACCATACTAGCCAGTACGCGTGCAGTATGTAAACATCGCCAGGAGGGGGACAAAGGCGGCAGGGCTTTGTGCTGGACAACCAACCCCCTCGTGTGCCGTGCCGGCCTTCATTAGTGCTGCTCGCTAACAGCACTTCCCCGGCAGTCTGCTAAAACTATATGGGGGACCTTTGTCTTTGCGTGCATGTCTGGACATGACTAAACGCTGCCCTGGCAATGGCCGATGTAGATTGCTCCATTTGTGAAAGCCTCATGTTTAACACTTAAAACTCGCTGGATTTCACATCGGCCATACGTGCAGTGCTCCACATCGCATACCACTGTAAACTGTAAAGGTGCAGACCTGAAATGTCTTACATCGCGTGTTCACGGTCAAAGCGTTGGTACCCCTACATCTTAGGTGACGTCTGGGTCAGCGTAGAAGAGTAGGCCAAAAACATCCTCTCTGGGAGTCTCTCCGAGCGAGGCTCCTCCTCTGGTGTGGGTGACCCTTCTGCCAGCAGCGGCGTGAGCAAGTTAATTGCAGGGCTGCACCTTTACCTTCACGTTATACTCTCGGCTGGATTAGCTTCCCCGGATTACTGTTCAGGTGTGTTCACTTCACATGGCGAAAAAAAAAAACGTGCCCGTGCCTCCGTGACGAACAACGGAACATCGAACTCTGCACGGCAATATGAGCTTCGTCCCCGCTCGTGGGAGCCATGACCCTTGCCCTCAGAGTTGGTCTTGGAAGCCCCTTGGCTCCTTAACGAGAACCCAGTCGGAACATTCTGGGCTGCCCCCCGTCAGACTTTGGCTAAGCACGAGTCCTAAGGAAGGTGACGTGCGCGAGATTTTCCCTGTTGCCCTGCGTCGCTCTCTGATGGGGGATGTTTTTTTTTTTAAAGCAGGGCCTAGTTACGAAGGGAGATTTTCCAGGAAATGTTCCTGTTCCTGCTAAAAGCGCCCATGGTCTGCAACGGAATGTGAGACATCACACCGAAAAGCACACTGAAGAATATAAGAACACTGCTAATGGATCTTCATTCGTTTTGCCAAATTCCTTTCTGGACGGTTCTTTGGCTGGACGAATGGGCAGAATTTGTCAACATTTGATGACAACCATTTTTTACTTTGCGTATCAATGGAAATTGGTCCTGGAGACTGTTGGCCTTTGAATACAGGTACATACAGAGGGACTTCATGGACTGATAGGGTTAGCAACTGGTAAATACCTACGTGACTTTACCGAAAGAACCAAAGAGTATGGATTCCAGCAGTCAAGAAAGCTTCAAATCAAGATTGGTAAAACTTGGCTGAGAGTGGAAAGTGGAAACGAGTTTTGAAGATTTGATCGGGAAGGGAGAGGTTATGACGGGTGTATCATAACGACGTTCTAAGGACTGATGTTGTGACGATTAAAGCAAAATATGGAACCTTGCGGTGAGATGATAGCGATGGGACGCTGTGGGGCCATCAGTGACCTTGCCTGTGATGACCTCACGACCCCTAGCCTTGCCCTGTGACTTCAAAGACAGGCAGCTTCCCACTCACTGGCTGCTGCTGTTGCCACGAATGGTAGTGTGGATTTACCGACGTCCCGATGACGCTGGATTTTAATTGGAGTCGACTGTGATGCTATTGCTTCATTTCTGTTTGCATTGTGTCGTGACCTTTATTGTTTTATAATGAGAAAGGTATTGGGCGCACGTATAACTTGCTTGTTTTTGTTGCGTTTGATTTATTTCGTGGCAATGGCCTGGTTTCCAGAGGCCTAAACAATTATGGTGGAGGTTTTTGTTTAATCCTTGACATTGGTGATGAGGTGTTAAGGATAAATGTATTCTTGCAGTATTTAACATACAGCTCTTTGTCAATCCACTGCTGGATGAAGGCCACCCCATGCTGTGTTCCGTCTCGTGAGTTGTTTAACCGTGCTTCACCTCGCTGGTCAGCGCAGGTTTGGTGCCGAGGATCATGGTTCAGATATCACTCTCTTCACTGATGTCAGCCCTGCCTGGGCTAACCAATGCACCGCCACTCCACCCAAACTTGAAGTATATGACGGCATACATTTGCGTTTTTGTAGACACATCCAGACTGCGTAATTAAAAAAGCCAACGTTATCGTCGTCAACGCTGCCTCACTACAGTGCGGGAACGTACGTGCACCGGCAAACGATTCGGGCTACGGGCCTCATTCAGAGTAGAGAGGGCAGCGAGATTGACCGACGTACTGCTTGGAGAACACAAGACACTTCGAAGAAAGCTGTCTTGTAAAAAGTGCTGAACCTCTTCTTAAACATCCGGCCACGGAGTAAGTGTGGTTTTCTTCAGAGCCTACAATCCTAGTGGGGCTGGTAAAATAAGTACCATTTTAGAAAATTAAAAATTGGTTTTCCTGTGGTTGGACTGGTCCTCACCATGGGAACGTGGAATGTCAACGTCCTAGTTTATCGCTGCCAAGACAAATCAGCCCAGCACCGCCCAACCCAGAGCGAGACGCTTTATGTAACACCGATAAAGAAGTGGACTTTAGCAAAAAAGGATAACAGCTGATGGACCAAAAGGGACAAACATGGAGTGGACAACCAACATGGAAGTTTAAAGGTTAACTCTTCTTGGATGCACGGGGAAGGCAACAACTTAAGTTGTGGTGGACAGCCAGTTGAGAGGTATTTTGCAGTAGATAAAAACTGGCTCATGGCAATCAAAATACTTTCACAGGCACAGGGAAATCATCCGCATGCCAAACATAGATCTGGTGAGCCAAAAAAAGAAACATTCCACAATGCTCAGTCTAATAATTTAGCAATTAACGCACCGCTAGTTCTGCAAATAGGAACACGAAAGCCTCACACGCACTGGCCTGTGGAATGCAAACAACATCTTCACGGGTCGTTGTTTGTGTGTGTGTGTGTTTGCACACGAATTCATTATCAGATGGATCAGGCTCTCACACACACGCAGTGTCGCGTTGCCGAGCGTTGAGTTAAAACTCTCGTCGCTACGATGACGCCGCCACGCTCATAAGCGCTGTCAAATCGGCTGCACCAAACTCCTCTCTTTAAACCTCTTACGTTTTAGGCGAGGATGTGCATTGACTCGGGAACTTGGTCTGGATCTAGCAGAAATGAAGGGAGCGACGGAGAGGTGTTTTGATGCCACTGGCATTGACCGCAATGAACTCTTGACCCTCATGTTTGGATGGACATTTTGCCTTTCTTTCTGTAACTTTTATCCCCACCACTTTAGTCCGAATTGCGATTTCGACGTCACGTCACGAGACCAAGCACGCTCCTCGCGAGATCTCTCGTGCTGTAGTGCAATGCTTCCTTGCGAGAGATCGGCCCACGGAAACGAACATCACAGAGCCATTTCTTAAGATCCCTCTCCAAGTGACCTCTGCTCCAAACGGTAAAGGGGCAGCATGTTCCCATCCTCTCTGATTATGAGTCATGTCCGTCGCATAACAATGCAACCAATGTTTTAATGAAATTCACCTAACTTAAGTGCAGATCCAAACTTAAAGCGATGGGGGTGTTTTTTGCGCGTAGTCGATGGGTCACCCCGGCTGAGACCATCAACTCATTACAATCGCGAACCCAGCCTGGTGAAGTATGGCCAGAAACTTCATGATCGATATGGCATGTGAAGGCCTGAATCCCATGGTATGTTTAGGATGGCTGGATGAAAAAGCCTGCCTTTGCATATGTTCATCCACACGACCGTGTTTCATATCCCCCTTGGCTACTGGTCAAATTGCGAGTGGATTTTAAGATACTGCTCGTGGATGTTAAGATCAGGCTTTAAAAGGGCTAACCCCACGTTACTTGCAGGAACTAATGCATGTATATATTCAATCAAGGTCCTTAAATATATTCTGATCTCCAACTACTTAGCACTCCCAGGTCTAGGTTAGCGTGGCACTCAAGCTCGGAACGCGTTGCCACTTGAAATCAGAAAATCACAGTTGGTAGATATATTTAATTCTGCTTTGAAAAAACATTTCTTTAAACTGAGCCTTCCCTCATTAGTGTGGTCGGTTGCCCTGGTTTTGTTTGTGTTTCCTGCTTTCCATGCATTGCACATTGGGATCCCAGCATGGAATGTGCAGTATAAATTTGAATTATTATAGTGAAGACAGGAACTTATCTTTAGCCATGAGAATGGCTTACACGTGTTGTTTGGCAATTCATCGTTTGTTTGAAAATACTGTACCATAAAGTGTTATTAGCTGTCATAGGTACTGTTAGAAAATCATTTGGAGGCAATTTGCTTGAAAATAGACCCAGAGTTCATTTGTTGGTTAAAAAACATTATTGTTGACTTGCCTGCAGGGTGAATCATTTGTAATGAGTAAGTGTTGTGCAATAACATACACAGCACCACGATACTTCTCTGTAAAAGCTCATAAATCTTTATTGGGAAACGCTGGCATATTGATTTAATTACGAACGCGGAAAAACAGGCTCCAGTGGTTTGTTTAAACATCAAGTCGCTTCGAAAAAACGAGCAATCTCATGTGGACGGGATTAAGTCGTGGGCCTTGGGGCCAGCTGTAGGAAATGGCCTCCGCTTTGCTCCTTGGCCTTGGCCTCAGGGTCGTGGTTTTGGTCCCAGAACTCAGCCTAGAGGACCCGGCCTAAGCACCAGCCTTAACCCTGACCTGAGCCGAGAGAACCCGGCCTTGGCACCGACCTTAACCCTGACCGTAGCCTATAGAACCCGGCCTTAGCACCGACCTTAACCCTGACCTTAGCCGAGAGGACCCGGCCTTAGCACCAACCTTAACCCTGACCTTAGCCGAGAGGACCCGGCTTTGGCACCAGCCTTAACCCTGACTTTAGCCGAGAGGACCCGGCTTTGGCACCAGCCTTAACCCTGACCTTAGCCGAGAGGACCCGGCTTTGGCACCAGCCTTAACCCTGACCTTAACCGAGAGGACTCAACCTTGGCATCGGCCTTAACCCTGACCTTAGCGTAGAGGACCAGGCTTTGGCACCGGCCTTAACCCCGACCTTAGTGTAGAGGACCCGGCCTTGGCATCTGCCTTGACCCTGACCTAAGCCTAGAAGATGTGAACAAGCAAACCACGTATACATACTCGAAAAAGCAATGAGACGCAATTAAAATTAGATGTTGAAACGAGACAAAAAAATAACAGATTTTTTCAATCAAATTGCAACCTCGAAACGGGACAGTTAGTTGCATCGATGCATCAATCCACCAATTAATATCGGTTATTAAGATCACAATACATGTATTGATCAAAAGTGTAACAATTAATGTTTTTTGTTCAATTCGTATACTGGATCGTATATTTCATGGATTTGTTTGAGGTCACTACGTCCACAGCAGTGTTACAAACAAAAAAATATTCTTGGAATTGAATCGCGACCCTTCATCATGACATTTCTTGGAAACGCTGGGGAGGTGAATTGTTGCACGCCTGCCGGCTTGAACGCCATCTCTTCTGTGTGGCATTTCCCAGAGTTTCCTATTAATCCCATCCCGTGTTCGTTCGTTCGTTCGCTCCCTCCCTCCTCTCCGTGTTTTCTTTCCTCATCTCCTCCCCTCGCTGCCCTTTCCCCTCCCCACTTAGCGAGGCCCTTTGGAGCAGTGACCACGCCTGCATCCTTTGTTTGTCTACTCGTCTGTTTTTGTTTTGATATATATACAGTATATATTTCATTGAATATAACGAAAAATTGGGGATGCCGCTTGAAATCCAGAGGTCGCCGGATTGGTCGCCTGACACAGCGGTCGAAAGAACGGTGCAAGTTTCTTAAATCTCTGCCGTATCCATCCACCCGTGGGGACATCACACAGTGGATTTGGCCGTTGGCAAGCGGTGGGGTAAAGTGTGGGTACTCTCCACCTCTTCCCAAGATGTCTGGCCAGCGTGCAAGAGGAAGGCAAAACATCCTCTAGTGGAGCTCCCTCTAGCGGAGGTCCTTTCTGCCAGCAGTGGCGTGAGCAAGCAATTGCAGGGCTCCACCTTTTACTTTTTTGGATCGAGTTAAAGCCATTTGTATTGTGATTTACTTTGTTCACGAAAACCCGTAGAAGTAATAAATAACGATTCTGGCGATGATGTCATTACGTAGGATATTTATTGTTTCAAGATACGCGTCCACAAGGGTTGTGATAATCAGAGCTGCATATGCCACCAATATGGTGGACTTTACACACGGATTGTATTCGAACTCAGGTTGAATGCCTCTTATGAATTAGCTCCACTTGTCCTTTCACAACTCTTGAAAAGATGATATGGGATTCGAAATGTAGTAAGCTATCATATGAAGTTGTGTTGCTCCGGGTTAATATTTACCATGTTAAAAATTTCGAACCCGATTTCGACTCCACGGCTGCCATCAGTGGCGAGTGGTAGCTGACCCCGTACCGGGCACCGCAGTTCACCAACCGGCAGGGACCGGAGTGATTGAGCAAAGCCAAAGAACCTCCATGTCAGGGCGCAGCGTGACAAGGCCTACATTGACAAAGTGGATTAATAAAGGGTTGTACATCGTTATCAGTAATTGTATTACTATGATTATTACTTCAACACGAATGTTATGCCCGTTCTTCAGAAGCTGTGTTCCTTTGTGAAAAACATTAAAAATGTATTGCGGTACATTGTTTTTATTTTTATTTTAAAACATCAAGGATTTGCAAACTAATAGAAAAAGTAATTAATGACAAACGTGGCGAGTGTTTTCAAAGTATTTTTCTCATAGTCGTCTTCATAAAACTACTGTAATATTTGGTTTAACACGGAAGCTTTCGCGACCAATATTATGCACAATAGAGGTTTTTTGTTGGGTTAGATCGTGTAAATATAAATGTGTCGTTAAATCCGCCACCACCCGACACATCCAATTAGTAAAGTTTGCCACCATAATATTTGCAGGGTTGTACGAACATTGTTTCGGGTCGGTTAAAATGCCTCTCTTTTGTTGTGCAGGCCACCAGCAGATTTATTAATGGCAGAATAGAGAACGGGAATGAGATTATGTGTGTGTGCATGAGTGATGCTGCTTTGTGGAGATTGCTGCCCCACTGAGCAGTCAGTCACTAAATGGTTGAGCGACTGTCTGATCGATCCGAGTCCTGTGAGACTTCATGACGGTGCCGTACTATCAACATGAACTCAGACATAGAGTTGGAATGTGAACCAGCCTCCGGGCACAGCTGGCAAGAGTTGTTCTCAGAGAAGGAGTGTAGCCTTATGTCATCATTCACCTGTACGTGGTCGTATTATTTTAA
>CM025670.2:8162333-8220135 GCA_014621495.2 Entosphenus tridentatus | reverse complement strand
GCTTAACTGGGCTTGATCTGGACACATCACGGCTGGAAGGGATGGTGGCCAGTGGTCCAGGCTTAACCGGGCTTGAGCCGTACACATCATGGGACCATGAAGAATGGGGATGCATTCACCCAGAGCTGGATAAATCACGGCAGATGATGAACAATGTTGCTTGCCATAAAATACCGTCTACAAATGTTTGACTTTAAAGTATTATCGAGTTATGTGTACAAACTGTAACAAAATAAATTCAAAATAAATTCAATGATGTTTGGTGCATTTGGAAATTGTATCTACAACATTCAATGCAACACTGTATCTAAGTAACACAGCGATTCGATTAATTGTCATGAATTCAGTATCGCGATACAATTCGAGAGCTGATTCCTCTGACTCTTTTTTTTTCTTCTCTCGATTTGTATGGTTTCTCGTTTATTCTCATTCATCACTGGCACAATTTCATTCGTCCATAGCCCAAATGTAACATCATTTGATTTGCGTGTAATTTGCATCACGACTAAGTCATAGATTGTCACACGTGCACAATTCAATGCCGGTATTGTGAGCGCCAGAGCCGATTAGAATCAATGAATTGATGCTTCGTTACTTGCCCGCTGGGCGCAGCACAGCGACTGGTGTTCATCGCAACGTGCGTGTGTGTGTTAGAATTGTGGGGAGCGGTGGCATAGCGTGTCGTGCGCCGCGTTACAAATCCGGCATTCTGAGTTTGATTCCTGCTCACGGCCAGCACCATCGGCGATTATCTGAACGGGTCCTGGGCCTCCCCTAGGTCGACTCGTCCTCAAATGAGTACCTGGTGCGGTGTAAACATCGACACTGGGGAGACAAAGGCGGCCGGGCGTGGTGCTGGCCACCCCACCCCCTCGTGCGTCGTGTCGACCTTCATAGGTGCTCACTAACAGCACTTGCCCCTACGGTCTGTTAAGGCTATACGGGGGATATTTGTCTTAGTTATAATTGTACGATGCGGGGAGATGCATCGCAGTGGTTAGCACACTGCACTATGAACTCGGCGACCCGAGTTCGATTCCGCCTCACGACCACCATCAGTGATGAATATTCAAACCGGTCTCTGGCCACCCCCGGGGTCGACTTTACTGAGTACCTGGTGCGGTGCGTAAACATGGGCACCGGGGAGGCCAGGGAAAGCGTGGTGCTGGCCATCCACCCCTTCGTGTGTCGTGCCGACCTTCATAGGCGCTCACGAACAGCACTTTGCCCAAGTCTGTTTGAGGCTATACAAGAGGCGGGGGGGGGGGGTCTTCGTCCCTGCACTCTACGCCGTGTGACGGCCGTGTGACCTGCACAGCAACGTTGCATTGTCATGCAATTTTCCGGCAAACGAAAAGTCGTTGCTTCACACCTGTAAACCGTATGAACCCAGTTGGTTGAAGGCAGGACGCTCATGACGTCAATGCAAGTGCGGTCGTCACCTTCAAGCCACGCAAAACGTTGGTCACACACGCAGCAATCCCTCGGGGTGGCGCAGTGGCGCAGTGCACTTTGAACCCGGCGATCCCGGGTCTGAGTTCAATTCCTGGCACGACGGGCTAACATCAGCGGGGAGTGGTGTCTCTACTGGTCCTGCGCACGACGCCTCCCGTCAACAAAACCACACTGACCAGCGTGGTGAAGTATGACGAAACATCATCGCGTGCTGACAGAGTGTGGGGAGGACTTCATCCAGCAGTGTATAAACAAAGGGCTGTAAATGATAGTATTATTATTATTGTGATTCTAACACATGATCACAAGTGCGGTACTCTAGATTGAGATGTTGGGGCGTGGGGGGGTGAATTGTTTTTCTTTCGTAAAGGAAAGGTGAGAAGGGCGGCTCTTGTACGCTCACAACAACAACAACAGCAGCTGAGAGTGGTGCAGGAATTGCAGCAGCGACAATCACGAGCGAATTGTACCCGAGCAGCAATTGCGCCCCTGCGATTACACACACGGCCCCCTCCGCTTTGCAATGCAGATCGTTCCCGACAGGTGGTTTTGCAAATGCGGCTTTAACCCCCACCCCCTCCCCTCTCCCGGAGCACAATGGAATGTTGATTACACCTCGAGAGGGTAATCCGATTGAAGGCGTTACGGGGCCACAAACAAGATCAGCGCGGCTTTCCCCGTGGTTTGGATTGCGTCGTGATCGGCGCTGCCGGTTTGAGTCGATCTCCAGGCGCGGCGGTTTAAACTATTTGACAAGTTTCTTAACCTCCACCCCCCCCCCCCCATATATCATGGGCCACCTTTGTTTGCCAGTATCAAAGCATGAAAAGTAAGAATAGGCTTTACCTTTTTATTTGCCAGAATGGGTAAAAACTATTCTTATTTTTAACTCTTAACCCCTTCCCCCAAATAAAAAACAATTACTTTTATAACACAAATGTTTTGCTTGCTTAGTAAAGTAATTGTATTTTTCCATTTGCTATACAGCCAGATAATACGACAAAACGCTAACCTTAAACACCCAGTCGTTCATAAAAGTTGAAGGCAGTATAGTACAATAGTAATAGAGCAAGTGCAGAATCACTCAACCGGAATGGATAGCTTGAAAGCATTTAACACGGGGCCCTTGAAAGTGCGGGATCCGTAGCATATGCTACTTTTGCTACTAGGATAATCCGGCACTGACCATCATGTATGTTATGTAGTGTCTACGTATGTTGAACTTTTTTTCACCGTACGTAGCCAACCGAAGACACAAAAAACTGTTCTAAACAAATGGGGTTTCAGCCTCGTATTTAAAAGTGCAGCAGATTGACCATGGCTGCTGCTGCTGCTGATGATGATGATTATGGTGATAATGATGGTGATTCATACTGGGAACAAAGCTTAATAGACGCCCTCTGTAAATAGTGCGTTTTTTTAATGTCAGACCTCATTTCACGTCAATTTTGCGGATCGATACGGTGGTGTAATGAGTTGGACGCACGCGGTTGCAATGCACCGTTCACTTGCAACGGCGTAGCCAGCAGTAAGCAACCGCAGCTCGACACGAACACATTGTGTGCAGTACTTTGTGGAAAGTTCACCGTGGGTCCCGCTAGCGGTTGTCACACTAAACCACGTGGGCAGAGTTCGCGCCATTGAGCTCAAATCCCTTCAATTCGTAAACCCAACTCGACGGAAGATTTCTCCAAATGGTAGTTTGACTTGCGTTCCGTATTCGCTGGTCAGGCCTCCCTTAATGCTTTCCAAATCAATTAAATGCTTCGGCTTTGCCTGCCCATCCGCAATTGGAGGGGGTCGTGATAACTCTCGTGAACATAATCCAGTGCGAACCGAACGTTAGCACGACGTGGCGTCGTTCTTGGGAACTGAACCCTATCACGAGCCGGCATAAATCGATCGAAGAGTTTCACAAAAACCCCGAGACACGAGCCAGAGCAACGAAAGGCTCTTTACAAAAATCCGAAACGCTTTTCTATCCTCAAAGGCTACCCGTCCGGCTTCCTTGCCGACGATTCGACGCTTACGAATACAAACGCATTTTGAAAAAGTGTTACGCAATCCGATCGCACGCATGCACCTTGTCAATTCGTCACCACCACGATGACTTCCGTTCATGTGCACGTCATCACGGCCAGGGCCTAGAGCCACACTGTGGCTCGACACCTGTGCCCTAGCTGTCCAGAGTGCAGGCGGTGCAATTGCACCACGGTCCGAATGAGTCCTCCACCGCCCCAACCCCGCCTCCGATATCCCCACCGCCACAACACCCGATTTCATATCTTGCACCAGGGTCCGTGCCAATCTCGCTACACCACTGCCAAACACCTTGAAGTTGAAATCACAGCGATCGGTCAACAGACAATGCAATTCATTGGCACAGCCGATGTCTCTATGGCAGCCCGTTGACGGTTCACTTTCTGGTGGAACCAACAGCGTTGGGTCATGCTGGCTGGGCACGCCCAGCATTAGGAGAGGTAATTGTGTGTGTGTGTGCGCGCGCATTTGCCTGTTTGCGGAGCATTATATTGCATATCCTGGCGTCGGGACGTTACATTCTCAAGCCTCAACCGTGCTTCCTGGCATTGGGCGACTTCCTTCGCAAAATGCAAAAAAATTGGTATCTTGGAGAAAGCAAAACGTGGAACCCGTGGCAATCCCAGAACAATAGCCGCCTGCATGGACAACATTGAATGGCGCAGCGCCTGAGCAATCTTGGAAACACCTGTTTCCCTCCAGCTTAGGCACTGAAGCGGTTGGAGACAGAAAAAACACCGCGTTGCACATGTAATGAATTAGGCAGTGCGGCGTGCGTGCGCGCGTGTGTGCAAGACGGCAGCAGCAGCAGCAAACCCGGGTGACCTGGGTTTTGAATCGGGGTTGTTAAATGATAACCAGGAAAATCTTGACTTAAAGCTTTCGTGACTGCAAGAATGAATATTCTTTCGGTAAAATCACGTAGATAGGTTCAATTTGTTTTAACCTATCTACGTGACTTTACCGAAAGAGCCAAAGAATATGATAACCAGGAAGCTGGTTACAATTTTACACTTTTTTTGTCATGCGGTTATCGGTGACGTGAAGACAAAAATCCTCGATGTTAACCAAACCTTCGTTGGAATCCAGCGGATGTTGTTTAACATGAGTCAGTGGCAAGTGGAATATTTACTCATCTTGGGTCCTCTCCTGCGACAATTTGGGCCTTAAAACAAACATATGGGTGGCGGTGGCGTGGTGGTGGTGGTGTGGGTGGCGGTGATGTGGGTGGTGGTGGTGTGGGTGGTGGTGGTGTGGGTGGTGGTGATGTGGGTGGTGGTGATGTGGGTGGTGGTGGTGTGGGTGGTCGGGTCACGGAGGTCATCTTAGCGGCCTGGCCCCACTAGGAGTGCGCGTCGCGTTATCATCATCGCCGCCGCCGACACATGACAGCGCGTAGCCTCGTTGTCTTACACCTCCACCCCCCCGCCATGCCTCGAGCGCAATGGGGAGCCGCTCGCCTCATCGCTCGTCTCGTGCGACCCGAGCGGCGTGCGCGTTCTCCACGCGCAGCGCAAAGCGAGCGCGTCAGTCCGTCAGTCTGCCTGTCCATTCTCCGCAAGTTGCCGGCAGCGTGAGGCTGACGTATGGTAATGAGGCACCCCCCCTACCCCCCCACCCCCACCTTTCCTTTCGTGGTTACAGGCGCCTAATAATTTATACGTGAGGCACTGTACCGAGGGCCGGGTCTTGTGGACGGGGGGGGGTCGTCGATGCTAAGCAACGTGGGATACCAACACAACGAGACCTCGGGCCGTTGTTAACGATGCTCGCTGCTCTTTGCACTCGAGCGCGGAGACCCCGTCGGTTATCGGTGCCACGTGCTGCGTGCGCACGCAGAGCCGGCCGGGTCCGTTTACCCGGTCACTCACGAAAACAGCGGTGGCCCGATTTATTTATTTTTATTTTCCCCCTTCCGTAGTTGTCACTGAAATGATGACATTTCTGAGAACCCTCGGTCGCGATGGGACAGTTTCGCATTTGACCCATTTGGGCACCGTCGACTGGCTGTGTCTCGATGAAAAGTGACGACACGATGCACCGGCAAGAGAAAACGATCGCAGCTGAAACATCGCCCCGACTTTGCTTCGCGCGGATTGAACAAATAAATACGGTTCAAGCGTCGATCCAAGATTTGTAATGCGCGGGGCATATTCAGCAAAGACGCTGAGATGGAAGCGCGGATGGCACGGAGGACACGCAAACGAAATTCAACTAAACAGAAGAGAAAAAGCGGCGACCTCTGTCTGCATCGCAGGTCCGGTGTGCGAAACGTTACGCAACAGGCAACGCAGCAGCATTCGTCCCCGAGGCATCTGGAAGTCATCTCACAAGGGTATTCCAGTAAAACATTTTCAACAAACAAAATAAAAAAGATAGACGAGCGTGGCTCATGGGCCAGAGCCGCATGCCAGCGGCACGGGGATCACCGTTTTAAATCCCGGTGGCCCACCGTGATTACAAACATGGGCTCTCAAGCGTAGCGAGTTGATTGCCACGGCCCGTTTTCCATTATCGCACAATGAAACCTTCCTAAAAATATATATTTAGGATTTTAATTTGGCAGGTCTCGCACCTCCGATTAGCACGGTTGGCTACGTATGGTGCGAACAAAGTTCAACATATCTTGGTACTTTTTGCCAGTATCAAAGTATGCAAAATAATAAGAATAGATTTTTACCCCTTCTGACAATAAAACATGTTCTAAGATCTTGATTTGAAGCTTTCGTGACTGCAGGAATCCATACTTTTTGGTTCTTTAGGTAAAGTCATTTAGGTAGGTGACTTTACCGAAAGAACCAAAGAGTATGTTCTAAGATGTTCAATCACCTTTCAAAAGGTATCTATTTTGTGTTTGAACATCTTAACACGTACTTCAACATACGTACAGCTCTGCACAGAACACCGCCCCGTCATACTTAAACCGGTATGTCACGTAATTGAATCAAGTTCCATGTTTGCAAATGATTTTGAAAGCCGTCTCGTACAGCGGCGAATTAAATCTGACACAGTAGTCACCGCGACAGCCGGATGGAGATGAACCACAGGGAACTATTGAAAGACGAAGGAAAACAGGCCGCAACGTGGGCTCTGAAGTGCCCGCAAAACAAAAGTGACGCACAAATACATCACAAAAAACGTACGGTGCTAAACAAGTTCAACATACGTACGAACAGTTTAATTTAATTGAAGGAGAGCGGGGATCAAACTGATAAAATAGCTGCAGGCGAGAGTAGATTTGAGTGCTTTTTGAGAAATGTAATTTCGTATTTTATGGCAACATACCAAAGTGGCTTCAGCGGAACGTGAACCACCGGCGAGCTTTGAATCAGAAATGTGGACACTGATAGAGCACATTTAATAAACGCTGAAAATTGCACAAAACAAGCGTGGAGAGAAAGATCCTAGCTGGGAATTGTATTGAAATACAGAGGAGCACATCGATCAGAGAAGGACACATCACACGTTAGGGATAACGTATTGACTGTTTAGAAAAGTGGACACATCATGACCACGAGACGGATGGCGGCTGATGCACACGACCAGTGATGGAAACGCGGCCAATGGAGCGAATGCATCAGAGAGGACGGCCATGCTGCGGAAGAGAGATGGAGCACGTGGCATCGTGGGATAGCGACAGGAGGCCTTCATCCAGCAGTGAAATGAATAGTTGTCGATGACGATGATGGTTAGATTCAAGCGCTAAGAATGAAACACTTTGGTTTTGATTGCGATTAAACAAATATCTCTCTCTGTAACATTTTTCCAAGGCTCATGACCAAATTACCACGAATGCTGCCAATGTCTCATCCTTTCTCGGAAGCTAAGCAGGTTGAGCTGGTTAGTACTTGCGTGAGGACACTTCTCTTCACTTCAATGCGAATACCACGTGTTATATGTGTGCCGTTGCCAGGTGGCCAGGAGTGGCCACCAGAATACCAGGCATTATAGGCTTGCGTTGCGAAGTGGCTTGGAGTTGTATGCATGTTGAGCTTATTTCGCACCGTACGTAGCCATCCGTGCTAATCGGGGTGAGCCGGAGTTGGCAGCGAAGCAATGCAGTGCGTCTAGCATTGCACGGCTTTTGGGCGATATCCCTCTGCGTGGGTTTCCTCCGGGCACTCCAGTTTCACCGCTAAAGTCGACGCGATTGCGACTGCAAAGGAAAGCACGGACGGGGTGCCGGGGAAGCACAAAGCGGCCGTCGCGAGAGGGGACGACAGCTGCTCGGTGGCGAGAAGAACAGCGGAGCGGCAGGCAAGGGAAGGGGCGCACTCCAACTGCGGAGGTGGAGCAGGACCATGAGAGAACGGCTTGGGGAGGACTTCATCCAGCAGTCGATTGACTATAGCTGCTGGTGGTGATGATGATGACGACGACTATTTCCCTTCCACATGTGAAATTCCCATTAATGAAACTGGCCAAACATCAAATCACATGAAAACGAATCTTGAGATTATGGGAGGCTTTCCCAGACAAGATCTGTAAAGGGCACTGCCGTATTATTTTCACCACGGTACAGCGTTTGGGATTCGTGCAGCATCCATAGTTTGGATAAGCGGACGTCTTCAAACAGTCTCTCACGGGTGCCGCTGTGTAGGTTTTCGCGGTGCGTCCTGCCCGGCTCTCGGCTGTTTATTCCGGTTGTGCCGTGCATGGCTCGGCAAGGCGACCCACCGATTCGCTTCCGACGTGCTGAGCGAGATCTGGATTTTTCCGTGGAGCGAAACGTCGGACATCACGCCGAACAGCGCGTGCTACAACCTGAAAACACGTCGGAGAGCCATTTCAGGAGCGCTTCTATGATGTCACCTTCCGCAGGCCGTTATTTATCGTGGGGTGAGGATGCGTCGGTCTGCGAGAGTTTTTAATGTACGTCTCTTAATCTCACGATGTTGACGCTCATAGATCAATTGGACTAGCGTAGGCGAAAAAGGCAAAACACAAAAATGAGGCCGCATACTGACGATGAGATTCAGAAAGACAAAACCGGTCCATGGATTGGCTGTTTAAACATACGTTGCTGGAAGACATTTGTTCCAAAAGGCAAATGGACATGAATGCATTACACTTTACTCAGTTACAGAATGTAAATCATATAGCGTCCTAATGTCAGTTGTACAAAACAGTGTGGCGGTATCATTTTAATTGGTTGTCAAAAAATCTACGTCTTTATTTAGTCATGTTGGTAATTTCCTTTGACAGTACAACATGACACAGGCCTTTGGCAATCGCTGCCATGCAGTGTCAGTCATGGGGGTTTGTGTGACCATACTTCACCGTACTAGTCCAGCGTGAGTCGGTGAGGGCGGCCGGGGTACCCACAGCTGCCGCCCCCACCGATGTTGGCCGTGGCGCGGTGACGACAGCGCCCACCAATGTGATGATAAACCCGCCACAAATGCGTTTGAAAAATTAGACGACTAACGATGTTCTTATTTCGATTTAAAGCTTTCGTGACTGCAGGGATTCATCTTCTTGGTTCTTTCGGTAAAGTCACGTAGAATGGAAATAATAAAATTATAAAAATAAAACATAATAAAATAATTATTCACCTGAGGACGGCTGCTTGCGTTGTGGCCGAAACGTCGTGAGAATTATTTTATTGTTTTATTTTTATTATTTTATTATTTCCATTCTATGTGACTTTACCGAAAGAACCAATAAGTTGTTCTTATTGCAATGTTCAGCCCATTAAAGCTTGATTAATGCGAGAAGACAAATGATCTCTGGCGGGATTATGTTGTTTTTTTAATCACTCTCACGTTTGAACAGTGGCTCACGACAGTAGCGTGCGGTATCTTGAAAGGACGTTAAAATGGGCCCGTTGCCTTCCGTGTGAAGAAACAGCAAAGCGGGATTAACGTTCCACCGCACCACCACCACGTTGCTGGTTTGCTTCAGTCGTCCGTAAAAGGAGGCAACACAAAGTGTGATTTGCAGCGCCGTGATTGGAAGGCTCATTAAAAGGCGCACGGAGACCTAAAGCAGAGCTTAGTCCGGCGTCAAGTTAATCAAGCGATGCGGCTGTGATGCATTTGTGACCCTTAGCCAGCAGTGGAAAATTCCACACTCTCACAGCAAAGTTCAGCCTCTCCATCTCCGTAGGATGACCATATGTTCACTTCCCACAGAGTGGCACTGTGCTGCAGGGTTTACAGATGTTATTGACAGCACTCCGTCTGGCAGCCTGGTAGCAGTTGGTTAACAAGCGTGACTCTGTTGATGAGACCCAGAACGTAAAAAACTGGTCTAGAGTTTGCGTGCTTAAAAAAATGCTTGTTTGCTGCTGGATAATATTGGTCTGAAAAAAAACAATCGCCTCGTTGACTGAGACATATTTTCACATTCCATTATTTGTGCGCGGAGGCACAGAAAGAAGGGGGCTGCTGTCAAACAACCAATTGTTGACCACGGGAGGGGGTTTCGAGAAGGGCAGAGGACTCCCCTTGATGAGAAACTTGAAAACCCGAACCTCCCATTGGCGAGTTATGAAGCCCGTCCAGATGAGTTATGAAGCGCTGTGCTGCTGGCTAGCGAGCTGACCTCGGGTCATCTTCAGGGGGAATCCCCCCCCCCCCCCCAGTTGTGACTAAGAGCCACGGATTGTCACTCCCAGCGCCCTCCAGGGTGGGATATCATCACAGCGGTGGCACGCCGCCGTCAATACACCGGCCCCGGGGCCAGGCGTTCCCGTGACCAACATTCGTTCCAAAAGACCTCGTCCGAGTGCCACTCACAAAGTCGGGGATGTCGAGGCGGCGAGCGTTGCTCAACTTTTTTACGAAAACTAAAAACTATTAAACTATTTTTTTGTATTTTATCGGGTAAGGCCCACTGAGCTATGTAGCACGTTTTCAGACACAACCTGGCGACAAACGACAGCTCAGCGACGTGGCTCGTCGTGTGGAAATGGAGCAGACAAATACTCCAAACTCGTTTGGAGGGAATGGCCGAAGGACCCAGAGAAAATTCACACGATCACGGGGAGAGGAGACACGCAGGGTCGGGATCGAACCCACGACCTCCTGTATACCAGGCGAGGTAGTTACCATCGCTGTGTGCGTGTGTCTTTGATTTGTGCTGCCTGCATGCATTGGTTTCCAGTGCAGGCCCTCTGTGAAGCGTGGGAGCCCTCCATGCTTGTGTACGCGGCACTCTAAACCAGGACAACATTGGAACGCCTTGCTTATGGACGATGGCAAAAGTTCGCTGTTGCTTTGCGCTCCTAAAATTAATGAGTGTTTTTATTTCCCCACACGGACGCGTCGTGCCATCGCCTCCGAGCAAACAGCGTAGTGGCAATGTTTGCGTTGTCTGGTCTGACACTGGTGCCCTAAAGAGGACTGTCTCTGGTGTAGACCAATCAGTTTCAAAGACAATGTCATTTATTATCAGAGCATGATTTTTGTTTGCATGTTCACCACAAGCACTGTGTGTGGTGAATGCAGACATCATTCCTTCCAAAGGGTTTCTATTTGGTGTTTGAACATCTGTACACCTATGTTATTGCCAGAAAGCTAAAACCTATTCTAAATTTTACATTTTTTGAAACTGGCAAAAAAAGGGTCCCGTTTTGGTAATTTGTATTCTGACTGCACTTAAACCAGGAGAACACTGGAACGCTTTAATAATTAACGTGATTGCAGAAGTTTGATGGGAGGTTTTTGTTGTCCCAATAATGTCTTTTTATCCCGAGCAAGTCAGCCTCGGCACATCCGGTTCCCTAGATCTGGGAAGCTACACAAAGGTTCAGCTTGGCAAGAACCTTGGATTGCAAGGTGGTCAGGTGATGGCAGTACAGCAATGGGTTCTTGACTCCATCTGTGCGGTGCTTGAAATGTTACCACCTCGTGTGGACACTGCGTCTAAGCCGGACCCAAAAAGTGACCAACGTAGAAGTTCGAAAACTTTGCACTTAGAATATGAAGAAGACCTGATGATGATGATGCAGGCAGTGATGCGCAGGAGACTGTCGCTATTTGGACCCACGTGTAGGGTGGAAAACAACAGGAGAATTAAAACGGTTGTTGTTGTTCGGAAAAATTGAAGTAACCCGGAAGAGAGGAAGACCTCATAGAGAATGGCTTGACGATGACATCACAACAGATTGGTGCCAGAAAGATGTGGCCACGACTTGAGCGTGTTGGCACAAGGCAGAGAGGGAAGTGGAAACAGATGTCGAAATGTGCAGTGGACACCTATGAACTATCTACCCATCGATCGTGATGATGATGATGCTGTTTTCTCACCATCCACGTTCTCCACGTTCTTCCTACGCGAGCCAATCACTCGTTAATTGAAATGGGCCAAAGATCCCAATTATAGGATGGCGACCTTTTCCGCTGTAGAACAAACCCGAACGTACTCCTCGGCCAGCCCAGGTTTATTAACAAATCGGTGTGGTTTGCGGTAATGAAGTTCAGCACGGCGACGGTACCAAATCTCGGTGCAAATCGATTCCTGCCACGCGAACCCAGACACCAATTTCCGGAATGCCTAGATCCTACCCGGACAGCTGGCAACAATAATTATACTTGCAGGACCCTCCCAAGAGTGTATTGAGACTCGGTGAGACGTCCCAGAGTAAATCGAGGACACCGCTATATTTTGCATTTCGTGAAATTCGGCTAAGAAAGTGGCGGTGCCGCACTCTCGAACTGGAATCGTTAAGGTCTCCCAGATTTTCCGCGCGATGGAATGATGGCGAATCGCATCAGCTGTGGGCTGTCTACAACCTGGCGTCAATGGGGGGCAGCTGTTCCCACTGGGGGTGTTGTGAAACCTCCCATTGTGCCACCACGGCGGTGCGTGTGCACGTGCGGCACAACGTAGCTGCAGACTGAGGCATCGGCGGCGACGTGAGAATGTCGATACAAAACAACACTCGCACCAGGCGCAAACAGGTCGCTTGATCTGGGCAGTTAATTGGTCAGGGCGGATATGTGATGGTCGGGTACGCGACAGTTGTACTGCACTACAACTTGTAGTTTTTCATTTTACATTCCCGGCACTTTGCTCTGTGAGCCTGTGTAACTCCTCCTGTGTAACTACTCCGATGCGTTGTTGCTGGGAGTTCCATTGTGAACAGAAAATCTGCTCTGCGTGACCAATTGTGCTTCGAGGATGTTTAGAATTGGAGGAAATTGATTTTTACAAACAATACCGATGCCTTAAAATGGCGTACCGCGTGACGCTTTTGCAAGAGCCAATCCCACGTTGCATGGGGCTATTTTTTTTTTACGATACGCTAGGGCAAGTGGTTCCCAACAATTAATTTACCTGGGAACCACTCTCAACTCAACAACAAAAAATAATGAGCGCGCCGCCATTCGCGTGCGGTACACTGTGACGCAGATCGCGTCCACAGCAGGTCCGCGACACCACATCCACCACAGCACCCTCGTGGACCTCCAGCGAGCCCGTTCACCACACGTTGGGAGAGCCACCCTCGGGCTACGGATTGGGTCCCCACTTCATTTCGCGCAGACCAAGCCAGACGTGGTAATAATTTCAACTTAGTAACGCGCCAAAGGCCCCCCCCCCCCCACGGCATTCGCTCGCTCGAAGAGGAAAGAGGCGACGAGGACTGATCACAGGCATGCCACGCGCGGAAGGCAGCGCCAACAATTGGCGAAGCTCTGCAGTCGATGCCAATGTCGAGCTCTGGACAGCCACGATGAGAGGGCTTCGGCAGAGATGGAGAGAGAGAGTTCGTGTAGTTGCGCGGTTCCTCTTCCTCCGTCGAAGGAGCACAGAACTAGCAGTGGTTTAGTTATACGGGTCCATGGTTTGGGTTGCGTGGTACAGCCGTGCTGCTGTGGGATTTTATTCAATTTCCCATTCGTCGAGCAGGTGTGCGCATATCGGTCTGCTGGTGGTCTGATCGTGCGGTTGATGGGTTTCGCCGGTGTCTTCCAGGAGGAATGTGAAAGCCGGGAGGTGCGATGATTGGCTTTTGAATTTGAGTGTTTATTGAATTAGGCGGTAAAAATTTGAGTTGGTAAAAAAGTAATAGAAATATGATCGTGAACTAAAACGTCGGACATCACGCAAACACACCACGCCGTACAATCCGAAAACACATCAGAGAGCCGATGTGTACTGTACATCAAACCCGTGAAAACCTTATGCTCATTTACTCGGCCAACAGAGAGGGAATTTTCCAGGCATTCCGTTCAACTAACACATTAATCACATTCATGGTGCTGCAGCATTCAAATCGGTGCAAAATGTAGCAACCACAGCAACCTAAATAAACTAAACTATTTTAATTCTATCAGCTAAGGCCGACTGAGCTATATAGCTCTTTTTGAAAAGCGACCTGATTATCACAAATCATATCTTAATGAAGTGGCTTACCATGTGGAAATTGATAGCAACCAAATACTCTAAACGCGTGTTTCTACATGTGGAGTGGAAAACCGGAGGACCTGGAGAAAAATCCATGCGACCGAGAGGAAAACACGCAAACTCCAAATATTCAGGCGTTAGGGAGGGTCAGGATCGAATTCACGACCTCCTGCATGTTAGGCGAGGTAGGTAACATCTCGCCACAGTTCACACGAGAGCACCGATTAACAAAAGTGTGATTGAAACATCACTCGTGGTATTGCTATTTGATTTTTAACACTGACCACTTGGGAATGGTATCGATTTAAAAGATGCACTATTAGTATGCTCTCTATTCCGACCAATATGAAGCATTTCACAAATGCATTATGAAAAAGATTGACAATTTGTGGCGATAGCGATAGTCATAGTGAATGAAAAAGCTGTAATGACGCTCGCAGATTGGAATGGTGCCACGTATGTATGCTGAACTTCTTTCACACCTCACGTCGCCCACCGTGCTAATCGGAGGTGCAGATAAAATGCCGCTATAAGATGTCATCCTTATTACTGTACACGGCACACAAACTCGCGCTGAATGTTTCTTTCTCCCCGGCATCTGTAACGTTTTTATCTGCGCGGACGTTTCGTAGCGAACATGATTTGTATTCTCATTTGGTACAAGGGGCACTTCACACCCACGGAATGAACCTGTCACCGACACACACACACGCTACAAATACACAAATCGTGTTTTGATGTGCACGGAGTTTTGCCCGGCATCTTGAGATGCTGTAAAATAGATATTTCATTTTCTGCGGAGCTGAGTGAGGGGGAATCATCCATTTGCCTGCTCGTTAAATGAGCTGTGCGATGCCGGGTTTGAACAAAAATGTACACGCGGCCGACTTATTTACCGCGCGTAATTGAGTGAGCCTCCGAAACTATATCTTGTTTTCGAAATCGCATCCCTGCTTTGTGAGCAAAGCAAATTCTTGGCACAGGAAAACAAATTAATCGCGAGAAATTATTGCGGCCGATCGCTGGAACAGACCTTGGTCGGTTGACGCTGCGACGGATGATTGGCGCGACTGCTCACGTTGTTTACGGCAGTGCCGTATTATCCCAGTAGCAAGACTAGCTACATATGTTGCTACGGGCCCCGCACTTTCGAGGGCCCCGCGCTAAATTATTTCAAGCTATCAATTCTGGTTCAGTGATTCTGCACTTGCTCTATTACAATAGTACTATACTGCCTTCAACTTTTATAAACGACTGAGTGTTTAACGGAGGCTTGTGTTGCCTTCGAAACGTCGTGATTTGTTTTAATTTAGTTGTTTTCATTTTTATTTATTTTATTTCGTTTTTTACCTACGTGGCTTTACCGAAAAAACGAAAGAGTATGGATCCTTGCAGTCACGAAAACTTCAAATCTAGAGTGTTTAAGGTTAGTAATTTGTCATATTATCTGGCTGTATAGCAAATGAAAAAATAGAATTACTTTACTATGCAAGTAAACATTTTGTGTTTTAATATTTATGTGTTTTATTTAGGGCCCCTTAATAACATATGCTACAGGCCCCGCACTAGCTTAATCCCGCACTGGTTTACGGTGTGAATGAGGGCTGCTAATTCGCCCATATTTCACCGCATTTACCCGATTAGTCTCAATTGGTACTGCCACGGAGGCTTTTCGGCAGGGCGCGTGTTGGGAGGTAAAGTGTGGGCACTGCCACCTCTGCCGAGATATCTGATCCGGCGGGCCAAAAACACTCTAGAGGGGGCTCCCTCGAGCTCCCTCTAGTGGAGGCCAGTACACCAGCAGTGGCGTGGAGCGAGCATTTGCAGGGCTGCGCCTTGACCAAACCCCTAGGAGATGACCTCAAGGTATCCCAGAGATAACCACTGCCGGGTTATCTGTGCTCCCTCGCGCATCGTCGAGGAGTGAAACGAACAGATCAGCGGTGCCGTGCGGTTCACTGCGATCGGCCAAATCGGCGCCCACAACCTCCGCTCGACGAGACGAGGAAGGGCTTCGTGAGATCACATTTTTTGCTGCAGGCGGAGCGAGCGGTGCACCTTCGTGCGGCGCGTCCAAGAACTCCGCAGCCTCGGTCATTGACTCCTCGTGTCGCGGCGATTCGGTCTCGCCTCGGCAACAGGGAGCCCCCCCCCCCCCCCCCAGGGGCACGACGCACGTCGCGTGCGCGGCACACGAGGCGTGCCCACGTTGATCCGGCGCACGAGGCTCCGAACGACAGTCGGTTGTTTCTAAATTAAAGATGTGAAACGGGAGTTTGTAGGGAAGCCGGTGCGGGCGTTGCGGTGTTATCGCGTGCGCGTAAAAAAAAACTTGTTAAATATATGATGAATTCGGCGGGTATTATTGTTTGAAATTAGCACAACGAGCAGAGACAGAGAGAGAGAGTCCTTTGCTTGCAATTGCTCCGCAGGTTGTCACGGTAACCCAGCCCTCGCCGTGCCCCTCTCCATCCCACCTCCTCCTGCTCCTCCGGCTCCGCTTCCCCCTCTCTGCGTCCTTCCTTCGTCGCCGCACAGTTAACGGGACATTAGTCTTGGCTGGATGAGCGCAGATAATTGGAGCAAGAGCAGAAAGTTTAAAGTGTCTCGTGACGTTTAACCCTTTTACTGAAAGTAACACTTGAGGAGAGTGCAAGTTTAATCACATTGTACGTTACGTGCACCTCCGAACGCAGCGCATTATCCCAGTTACTTTAGCGACGACGCAAAACATAGATTTTTTTTTTATCATTTTGTCACGCGCGGATTACTGTCATGACAAAAAAGATAACATAAAGGCAAAGGTGCAGCCCTGCAATTGCTTGCTCACGCCACTGCAGGATGAATGGCCTCCGCGAGACGGAGCCCGAGACAGCTGCTCTCGTCAATATGACGCTCCCACACACTGGTCAGATGCCTTGGAACACGCGGAGATACTCACGCTTTACCCCATCACGCGTGAGGTGCTGATCAATGTAAACGGGGCATGCGTATTAAACATCATTAGTCGGGGAGCATGGGGTGCCCATTATCAGCAATATCGATCCTTCAGCTCGCGATGCAAGGGCAGAATTACGGCCATGAGGATCGATGTGTTTTTTTTAATTTGTAGATGTCTGTAACGGGTTCACGTGACCCCTGCAGCCACGAGTGGCCGCTGAGTTCCCCAAAATGTAAACAAAAAAATACATATTATTTTTTATATATATACTTGGCCGAATCGCTTTCCAACTCCTGATCACTCCACGGCTGTTTGCCGGAAGTCGTGTTCGTCAACGTCAGTGTTGTCAAATCCTGTACCGCTTCGTTTAACCATTTGCTCAACACATTTTGTGTTTTCCTTTTTTGACAAAGTGCGTAACGCATGAACGCCTCGGCGATTCGATTTCTTTCGTCACAATTAAAGCTTCTATAATCAGTTAATCTGTGGACGCAGTCATGCTGAATGTAGCGGCCTCGAGTGGCCCGATTGGCACACGAACAACCGATTACAGAGAACAAACACAGATGGAAAAACATCGATTCTCTACGCACGTGATTCCACATAAGCGAGCTTCAGTATTGAACTCGTGCAGTCAGTAAGCACGATGACGGGCAACGGGCCCTCAATTACAGAGCCGTAGCAGGACACAAGGTACCCCCCTCCCCCCGCCTCTCCGCCATCCCTCCCCCATCTTGCGTAATTGGCACGTTGCACTTGAAAAACTGCGATTTTCCTTGCCATCATTTCCCACCCTTAAATGGGCAGTGCGCGCGCTGACGTGGGGGGCCAAATGGCTCTGACGAGCCTCCTCCACGAGCGTAGGCCGGGGAGTGCGACGAGTGCACTTTGACCCGACGGCGACAATGGGGGCTCACGACTTTGGCGAGCTTTGTGTGTTTGGTGCCGAACTGGACTGGGATTTTGCTGCGCGAGATAGCTTCGTCCCTTTTCCTTCGCAAGGTTTAAATTCCTGTAGCGAAGTGGGCTCCAGACGGCAATAAGGCTGCATCCCCACCATCATCATCAATCGTACCTACCATGATGTACCCACTGCTAGGTGAAAGCCTCCCACAAACCGCCACCATTTCACGCGGTCTTGTTGCACAATACTCCTTCTCAATCTCGGCAGTGTTTCTCCCCACTCTCATCACACAGCAGTCCCTCCCATTACCCCCTCTCATCACCCAGCAGTCCCCGAATCGGTCGAGACCATTGCAGTCGTCCCGTTTGCGTCCGGTGTTAAATTGCCGTCTGCTGCTGGGAACCCACGCTCGCCGCGTCAACAACAACAACATTCACAAAGGCACGGGCGTCAGTAACAACAACAACAACGAAACCAACATTCACAAAGGCACGGGCGTCAGCAACAGATTGTGGTACCCTTGACACAACATGTGTGTACGAGTCACTGCGTGAGCAAACAAGCAGTGCCCGTGGCGTTCCCGTCGGTGACGTTGTATTTGATTGTCATTATTATTATTATTTCTATTAGAATCGCATTTGCTCATTGACCAGGTTTTTTTTGTTGCGTGAGGCCGCGGTGACCTTTCTTCGCACCACCTCGCGTGCCGGCTTCCTCTCGAGATCTCTCTTCACCGCTTTTGTGTTCCTGGCAATCCGCTCTGCAAAGCCGACGATTCTGCCGGCCCCCAACTGCGTGCTTGGTATGTTGTTGCACCTGGTAAAAAATATAATCTTCCATCTGCCTGCTCCCAAGTTTCCATGCAATTTGCTCGGGCAACCTCCCAAAATGCTCTCGGCAGCACGGTAGTGTGTACACATTACGGAATACAAAGCTACGCACGATTAGATGTGTGAACATTAAACGATCGCGATCTGCTGGATGTCTCCCCCATCACCCGCGGTCCTGCGATACAACAATCCACCTGCCACCTGCACCTAACTTGACCCCGCACCTCCGTCCCTGCATCGGACGTCCTCTTGGGCGCGTTCCCTCCTTTGCCTGCCGCTCCGTCGTGAGCCTCGGTCGCCGTTCATCGCCCCTTCTCGCGACGTATGCTGCCAAGCCCACTCTTATTCACGTAAATTATTTTCACGCCTCAATTTGTGCGTACGAGAATGCGCATAATGACACATGCACATTATACGCACATTATACGTTAATGCAAGGGGGGCAGGGGTGGTGGTGCAGTGGTTTGTGCATTGTGCTATGAAGCTGGCCACCTAGGTTTGATTCCCTGCCCATGGCTAACATCAGTGGTCTGTGATATTTGAACTCACCAGCCTGGTGATTTATGGTCAAACAACTCCCATGACATAACGGCACGGGGAGGCCTTCATCCAGCTGTGGATTGACAAAGGACTGTGAATTATTATTATTACCTGTATGGTGATATATTTAGGATAACTGAATAAACAATGCAAATGAAATGGTGAAACAGGACAAAAATTTTGTATTCTCGAATCGAATCGTGACCCTGAATCATGGCGGGAGATGTGATGTTGAATCTCCTTATCTACAGCTATATATAGGTATATGCAGTCTGTTCCGAGAGTAGTTGATTTCTATGGACGGGTACAGATGTAGTGGTGGAGCCAGGAGCTTGCACGTGGACAGAGCAATCCAAGATTGAATTTCAGGCCAAGCTTGGCAACAGCTGCTGTAGATATCGTTGCCACCTGTCTGGGTTTGGACCCAAACGATCCAGGAATCGGCGTCTGTGTTTGGTTGGCAAGAATTGGTTTGTACCGAGATATGGTGTTGATCTTTATCACGGTAAACTGCACATTTTTTGTTATAAACATATAGGTTGACTGAGAAACATGTCTGAGTTTGGTCTACAATTGAGGTGGCTATTCTACAACAAAGACACAGACACCCATATAGCCTTGACAGACTGTTGGGGCAAGTGCTGTTAGTACAGGCCAGCATGGCCTGGGTGGCTAGCACCACGCTTGGCCGCCTTTGTCTCCCTAGTGGCCATATTTACACACGGCACTAGGGCTGAGTGGACCTAGGAGAGGCCCAGAACGGGCCCAGATAATGTATGCATTGTATGCCATATCTGGACCCATGTATACAACTCTCCCATTGCACATGTGCAACGTATTTACAATATGCAATGGCCGTACTGTACTTAAGCGCAATAAAACATATTTAGGTAGTTATGGGTTTTTTATCCAATATATTTGAAACATATGGCCTCTGTGAATGTGTGTGTATATATATAGCGGTACTGTGTAGTTGTTTTTGGCGTAGTCCCATGCGGTTTGAGTTTTATCGGTGGCGAGTGATTCTTTTTCTGCACCACGAGGTTGGCAGCATTATAAAAGCCAGTGGCCATGAAAGAGCATTGGCTGTGACTTCAAAATACCTTCAATCATTGCCCTCCTTACGATTAATCAGGCCTGGTGGCTCAGCAGTCGTGAGCAAGTTCATAACTTTGATTTTTGAGAGTTCAAATCCATTCTGGGGAGGGGTTGACTCAGCCCATCATCCTGTTGACCCCACCGTGAAGTTATCACTTCACGGTGGGGTCAACAGTGGGTCGCCCTATAATTTTCTGATGTTGACCCTACCATAAGAATGTGACATTTCCACCACTGGCTCTTGGCGGTGGGCAGTGGCGAGCGCTTACCCACGTGGGTTGGAGTGCGTGGAACCGCGTGGACTCGGTGTTTTGAGCACCGCAAGCGACGCGACCGTGAATATGAACAATCCGGACGACAATGTGGGACACGACAGCCACGGATACCTTTGGAGTAAAGGGGCGAGCCCCGGTATAATGCCACGCTTGTGTTGTGAAGAATGGGGCGGAAGTGCTCTCTTTTTATTATTACACGCTTTTGATTAACTCACTCTGTCTGTTGTTGTATCCTCAAATCTTGTAACTCAATTTTAACCCACTTCCCAACATGGTATCGACTGCAAACGTGGCATACTTATGTCATACTGATGACAATACTATATTCTATCATAAAAAAAAAATATTTTTAAACATTCTTTTTAACATGTTATGTTTCAGCTTGGGTCTAATTGTCCACGCTCAACTGACGTTGGCTGTAAATCACCACGGCCCCTTACGTTATGGCAAGCTTCGGGGCCTCTTCCTGGAGTCGTGGAGTTCTTCCATTACTAGTAGAGTACATTTCATTAAACATTTTTAAAAATATTATTCATTTGTTTGTAAGTGTAGCCGGTCTGCCCTGTGCCCTCTCCTCCCATGCGAGGCAGTGGGGCGGTGGGCGGCTGTTCGGCTGCAATGGCCAGCAATTTAAAAAAGAGCCCTTCAGAAGGGCAGTTTTCGGTATCTGCTGCAATAGCGATCAGAAACAACCCTCCACGTCCCAACATCGCGGCTGAATTTCTCATTCGCGAGTCTAAATTGGAGGCGTGCTTCGTGCTCTAACCATGCACGTGGGGGCCTGGGGTCCAATTCCTTCTCTTACCATCATTGTAATCATAAAAATTGCACCCGGCACTCCGTAGCAACCAGCAGAGTGGACAATTAAACGAGTGATTCATCACAGGCGAGCTCACATCGGCTACGCAAGGCAACATTGTAACAAAAAATATGCACGCCGGCTGAAATGATTTAACGTCTGTGTTTTAAGGGTTTGGCTTTCAGTGTCTTGAATTGGCCGACGCGTTTCTTGTTAGCGACTTTTGAGAGGTAGTGGGTGTCATTCACTTTTGACGTTTAGGCTCGACTAATGTGTGGTGGCATCCTTGGGAAGATTGTGTATATTGTAGAGTGTGTATGTGTGTATACAAACTACAAGCATCACATTTATTTTATTTTTGCATGGTTTAGTTGTAGCGCAGGAAAGCGCTGCAGTTGCCAGACTAATTTTAGTACACAATGTGAGCTCAAGGAAATGTTGACGCAGCAATAATAAGGTAACAAAATAAATAAATCATCTTCCGCTCTGTTTCTCCGCATAAACATGCGTTTCATTTTTTTTTTGGGGGGGGGGGGGTGGTTTGACCGCCTATTCGCCGTTGTGAGTTACTACATCAACCAGAAGAATTTGTTTTGATAAACGTACGCTGAAAAAAGTTTAGATCTTCTGGGTCTCACCAAGAGAGAGATGTGCAGGTATAGAATATGTTATTTGGTAAAGAGCACTCCGTCAACATGATGAGACTTTGATAGCGCACAAAGCAATGCTGAATAATGTGCGGCTGAAGTGTTTAACGTGGGGCGTTTACGTCACATTTTTAGTCGGCCTCTTGCGACCTGAAAAGTTGAGTTTTTTTTTTATTAAAGACAGTTAGACATGTGTACACTTCACAAAGTACTTCAACGAAAGAGGTGTGGGACTGCATTGGCGGTGGTGTTAAAAGCACAAACCAAAAAAAACACCCTCTCAGCATTTCGTTATCAACACCGCCGTCCGTACACAGCAAGACTGCATTTATGTACGTCACAGGCCAGGGTTCTTCACTATTCGGCCTGGGGCCAGATGAGGCCTGCCAAGGCTGTTGGAGTGACCCGCCCGAGATATGGCCCCCTTGGGATATACACGGGGGGCTCGCCGATGACATAAAGAGAAACAGATTATTTCAGCGAGATGAAGGATCGATAGATGATAAAAAGAGAGTGGTAGACAAGAGATTACACCGATTTAGCGAGATGAAAGTGAGATAACCCACGAGAGAGATGAGAAAACCTGGACAAGTGGTACAGATTAGCGGCGTCTGTTCGTGCGATGTGTGACTGCACATGTCCCGTCGGCACAGGGTACATGTATTATGTGGCCCCCTGGATATTACAGTTGAAGAATGATTGCAGTTTTTGGGCAATATGCACGTATGTTAAACTTATTTCGCACCGTACGTAGGCAACCGTGCTAATCAGAGGTGCGGCGGGGGGGGGGACAACAAACTAAACATGTAAATACATTTTAAAGAAATTAGTTGGGAGAGCGTTCCAGACGGCCCTTCTTCGGAACAGAGAGAAGAGGGTCAGAGAGATATCGACGGACAAAACCAGCATCACGGTGACCCGCCACGCTGTGCCACTCGGGTGCACACCGCCCCTATGGATTTGCTAGATGCCCACTGAGGAGCGTTTAGAAGTCCGCTGAGCAGGAGCTGCGCCGGTTCTGCCGAAGGGAGGGACGGCGAGCCTTGGCGAGGCGCTGCGGCATCAGTGGGCTTTGCCGCGATGAAGTCGTGATCTTTGAGAGCGTTTCGACGCTCTTGTATCGGACATTCTCTCTGTTTCGATAGCCACGTTTTACATTCATGTCCGCAAACGTGAAACTGCTCGTGTCAAAAACCACGCTTTCCGAAGCGTTATTTAAAATGTCCCACTTTTCCGCAAGGCGCCCCAGAGTGTGAAGCGCAATCTCCAGCGGCACAATTGTGCGCACCACAGTCGGTCAATCGGCGGTGTCGCGTGCGGTGGGGGTAAAGTGTGAGTACTCCCACCTCTTCCAAGACGTCTGGTCAGTGCGGAAGAGTAAGCCAAACATACTCTTTCTCGTGGGGCTCTCTGGAGCTCCCTCTCGTGCCGTGCGAGGCCCTTCGGCTCGCAGTGGCGCGACCGAGCAATTCCAGGGCCTGTGCCTGTACCATTTGTAGTGCGTGGCAAATCCTACCCTACGTTTGTGGCCAATGATCAAAAAAAAAAATTTCCGTATATAAATCCAGCTCGCTTTCATGGTCGATTGGCCTCCAAAGTGTCCAGTAATCGGCTCCACAATCTCCGTCAACTGTTTATATTCGGTACGTGGCCAGAAGCGAATGGGTCTGTAATTCTTGAAATGCTTTTCGCGTCCTTTTTTTTTGAACGGAGTAACGATTGAGGCAACGGCGCACGCTTGAGGTGTTCAATGCCCGTGTCATTTATCAAAGATGGCGGTGGTCGTTGGCTTCCATTTAGCTCTGTCCGTGACGTTACTCAAGAACTTTGCATTAGAGGCTCGATTTGTTGCAGTGATTCAATGTTGCCAGTGTCCTTGACAAGTCACGTTTCTTCTTAAGGCAATTGCTGCCTCTAAATTGATAATAACTGCCACTGAATGTGGCGTTTTCACGCTCGGGTTTATTTAGTTTAAGCAGGTGAGTACTCAAGAGGCCAGTACGAAAGTCTAATTTTGAAAGGGGTGACCTGGATCACCAAAATCAATAAAAGCAATCTCATGAAGTAGAAAATGATCGAAATAGAAATGAGAACAACTAAGACACGAATAAAAATCAGGGCAAAAACAACCAAATTTCGCAGAAGAATTCGGAAATACTTCATTAACATACATCGAATATTAAATCAAATACATTTCCTGTCAATAGAGTTGACTCGGACGAATTACTTTAAGGAAAAAAATAAACACTGCATCGTAAGCTTGAGTTCCAGAAACAGTGAAATGTGATTCAGGGTGATCGTTGCCCTAGTATGTAAACAGACAAGGACACGTGTCATTTGCATGAATATATTTACACTCATACATACATGTCTAAGATGTGTGGACCCACAGTGTCACGAGGCAAAGCCAGCCTCCCCAACGACCACGGATTAGGTGCGAACGACTCCGAAGCATAACATCGGCTTAAGCTTCCAATGAAATTCACTTCAAAGTGGAACCCGAGCAGATGGTTATTTCGTCGAGCCGTGTGGACGCGTTTTACGATGACGGTCGTCGTGGAGGCGGTGGGAGTGGGATAGACGCCTGGAGTAGATTTGATGTCGCCTCACGCTGAGAAACTTCCTGTGAGCTGGAACTATTTATCCGCACGCCACAGGATGCGTTGGCCGTTTTATCACATAGGGCTCATTGTCCACGTTGGGGCGAGTGGAAGTGCATCATTAGTGACATTAAAAGCCTAAAAATAATGCGTCTCTGTGTGAGTACAGTCTTTACCAATGGGCTTAAGTGTTCCTTTCTGCGTCTAAGTGTGAACACAACAGTAACAATCACAGCGGCCCTGTTCAGTCTCCATTATTTTTTTCCGACGAATAATCCACCCTTAAATTCTCCTTGATCTCGGAAGCTAAACGGATTTAGGCCTGGTTACGACTTGGATGGGTGTCTGCCTGGCAATCCGAGGTGTTGTGGGCTTTGCCTGCCAGGTGACGAGGGGATGGCATTGCACGTTTAGCTTTTACCTGTCTGTGTTGGAGCTTCAAGCGTCACTCCCTCTTATCCGGGAGTTTTCACCCGGTATTTCGATTCATGCCCACAAGTCAAGCATTCCTTCATGGAATGGGGACAAATATTCCCAATGCACGACCCTCCTGAAAAATAGTCCTGAGACTCAGCGAGGCCTTCCTGGGTAAAGGGCACCGTAATTAGTATTACAGATGAAGATGAATGTGCGTTTAGTGGGTATGCTTTTTGAAGAACGAGAAGAAACAACAATGTACGTCATTTGTATGCAGTTATTGTTTTGAAATAGCACTTACCTGATTATGAACATCTATTGATTTAATTACTCTACCGCAAACGAATTGGCCAAACATTGAAAGCTTTGCTCCGTGAACCAAGGGCTCTACCACTGTCATGTGTTTAACCCCCGCGTGCGTGACTTATAAAGGGATTATATATATTGTTTTGGTTGGTTGTGATTTTAGGAGTATAAAAAGCCGTGTGAAATTCCTTGCATAGTATCGTGTATATATCACAGCAGTCCGCCACAGTGTGTATATATCACAGCCGTCTGCCCCGCACCTCCGACGATCACGGTTGGCTACGTACGGTGCGAAAGAAGTTCAATGTACTTACACACAGTGGACATGATGCACGAATGGGTAACACAGCGCTCTCGTGAACCACCTTCGCCAGACTTAATGGTAAAGCCCTCCCTCATCTCCCATGTACAGGCATGAGACAGTAGTGGCAATTCCACATTCCTATGACAGGGGGCAAGTATTCCTTGGACAAGCACTGTTGTCTTCCACCAGGTTGTTGCTATCGTCAGCGTGCAGCAGAGTAGACGGTGGACGATACATTTGGTAACTTGTGCTTGACAACGTTCCAATAAATACAATTATCCGTTCAAGCGCTTAAGAACGAGCGATTGTTCGCAGCGGAGCTTGGTAAGGATTAGGGCGAGATTAAAAATGTTGCCTTTTAAAGTGACGGACGGGCGTTTTTCTCTCGACATTTGCTGGAAATTTTGCGAGGGGCTCTCACGCACGTGATTAGCATTCCTGGAGCTGTGAACACAATTCCCTTCTAAGGTGGCCGGCGCCGATGTGGTTACGCAACTTCACACGAACACATTAATTCGGGCTCCCACCGCCCGTGCCCCTTGATGATGGCCGTGAAAGTACACCGTGGATCCTTGCATATAAATTGCTGTTTCATTTCACGTTACTTAAAACACATCGCCAGGTTTCTCGCATTAAAGTGCCAACAAGGGTACATTGAAATGTAAAAGGCAAAAGCGCAGGCCTGCTGTTTGCTCGCTCACGCCACTCGTGTGGGAAGGGCCTCCACTCGAGGGAGCTCCAGAGAGCTTCTCCGGAGGAGTATTGGACCTAAATCTTGACTTAAAGCTTTCGTGTCTGCAGGAACTCATATTCTTTGGGTCGCTTCGGTAAAGCCACGTAGATATAATTTTTTTTGAAAATAATAACAACACGACGTTTCGATCGCAACACAAGCAATCGTCATCAGGTGACAAAAGAGGGGGAAAGCTGCTGACGCAGGCTGTTTATAGATGGGCGGGGCAGCTAACGTTAATGTAGGAGAGGTCTCCTAACCTGCAGTAGGTCTACACCAATCAAATAGCTGTTTACAAAGGTTTAGAGATTGGCAGGGCAGCTAATGTTTATGTGTGAGAGGTCTCCGTCCCCGGCAGTAGGTCTACTCCAATCAAAGAGCAAGCCGCCATTAACTAACACAGCTAACGGTGGCTGTGTTGGTGAATGTAACTCAGAAACGAAGCTGTGGGGGTGGCCATTGTATTGTGAGAGATTAGCATGTCAATGTAAGAATTTTGCTTGCAAATGTAAGCTCGGAGAGAGCTCGGAAAGAGCCATCGCCACATGGAGGTGGAAATAGGTATTTGAGGTACTATTTGAGGTATTTTTTTACCATGCTGGATAGACACATCTGGCAAGAGGTGGAAGTACCCACACTTTATCCCACCACACGTGAACTGCTTAATAACCGCCTCGCGGACCCATTGATACTTCTTGGTGGACAGAGGCAGGGAAATAATCAGGAGGGAAGTAAAAAGAACTTGCCCCAGGTTTCTTCCACAGCGTGGATTGCACGTCCAGCGCGTGACCCATTACACCAAAGCAGGACTGCAATGTACTCTTCCTTAATGTCCGCATGATGCCAGTGGTGAAAGCTATGCATACTTGGCATAGCCCGATGGCTCTTCGGAGAAATGATTTGTTTTTACAAAAACAGAAACTTTCTTTTGGGAGGTTTCCGACTCAACAGTTGACGTTCCGTGTAATACAATGCGGTGGATGGAAAATTCTCCAAATGCTTAACAAATTAGAGACGAAAATGAAAAACAACTTAATGGATGCAACAGCTTGGTACCAATGTAAACGCTCACCTGCAGTGTCTAAGGACAGAGTGTCCTTGCAAGCAAATGCAAGGTAATGAACGCATTTATCCTCTGGGCGAGTCACATTTTATTCCTAGCTTATTATGCAGCGAGCCCGCCCGCCGATCATCCAACGCCTCGTCAGAAAAATAAAAGTCCGGGAAGTGGAATGAACGCCGAACTACGGCACAAGCCGATATTGCACAACGCCATGCGCTATAAAATGTTACTTTGCAGTTGGTCGGTTGGATGGTGAATAATTGATCGTTTAGCCAACAATCCCGAGAAGGCAACAGAGTTGTGAACCCTGTAAAGGGTGATATTTGAAATGTCATGATGTGGAACGTTGCCTCGGTTAGCAACGCGATGAAAACATTCTAAAAAAGAAAGAAAGAAAGAAAGGGCGATGTTGTTTTGTCCTGCTGAATGTGGACCAGCAGGGTCCGTGAGGAGCTGTTGTGCACCGCTGGTGGAATGCCACTCGGCACGGAGCCCTGGCCGAGCGACGTCACAGAGCCGGGGCATGGCGGTGTTGCCCTTTCCTTCATACTGACGCGTGTATAGAGGGAGGGGGGATGACGCGTGACAAAAAATCCGCACAGATGGATGCAATCTGCTTTCTGTACTTCCATCGCAAGCCCAGTGGGTTTGGGAGTTTCGCAAATTCATGCGATCCTACCAACCCTCGCCTTCAAAAGCTCAATTTTCTAGGGAGGGGGGGAGGGGTTGTTCTGTTTACTCCAACAAGAAGCCAGACTCTCATGAAACGGAATTCATGGCCAGACATCCCCAATGTGGCATGACTCTCCTGAAAAAAAAGTCTTAAGATCCAGTGAGTCTTTCCAGTGTAAACAAATCACATTACGCAAAACATTTCAATGCCGTCTATGTATCGGCTGTATGCAAATTTTCGTGAGAATTATTTCATGCGAGCAAGAGTGTGGTGGAATGACTTGAAACCTCCCTCGTCATTCTTGTGCATTCTGTGCGTAAATCCCCAGGGTTGCGGGTGTTATCTTTGCAAAGCCATTCAATAAGTGCTTTTGTTTGTCTTTGCAGGGGCTGGCGAGTCGGGCAAGAGCACCATAGTCAAGCAGATGAAGTAAGTGCCAGCATACGCAACTTTTAATCGTAATCCTCTCCACATTATGCTGCATAAGAAAGGTTAACGACGACACATATATCATTCGAATTCTTTATGCCACGTGGGCACTGTGGCCCATTTGCCACGTGGGCTCTGTGGACGTTTTGCCACGTGGGCTCTGTGGACGTTTTTTCCACGTGGGCTCTGCACCCCTTCCGCTGTCACGAGGAGCGGCTGACTCGATTCCCCAGCGCAATTTGCCGCTGCGCTGCCTGGCCCGGACGCCCCTGGCGAGAGACGATTTCCTGACTTGTCGCCTCCTCGCAGGATCATCCACGAGGACGGCTACTCGGAGGACGAGTGCAAGCAGTACACGGCGGTCGTGTTCAGCAACGCCATTCAGTCCATAATCGCCATCATCCGAGCGATGGGGAAGCTCAAGATCGACTTCGGGGACGTTTCCAGAGCGGCAAGTAACCGCCCGTGCTTTATGTCCCGTGGCCTCCCGCCGTTTAACAAACATATATATGACGTGTATGAATACGGGAAAGTTGTCATTGTGTCCACGATTTTATCCCAGTTGGGATGCATAGTGGTGCGATGGTTAGCACACCGGACTTGTGATAAAGAAATTGCCGGTGCGATTCTAAACCGCTGGCGTGGCAGTTTAAACAATGGTGCAAGTTGATTAAATCCTCCGCCTCTGTTCGCCCAGCGGTATGAGGGAGTACACGGCAGTTGATTGGCAGTTCACGTGGGGTGGGGTGAATTGGGGTCTGGTCAGCGTGGAAGAGTAGGCCAAAAATTCCTTTCAGGCGGTGCTCTCTAGAGCTCTCTGAAATAGAGGCCCTCATGCAGCAAAGAGCGGCATGAACATTACATCTCAGGGCTGCACCTCTACCCTTGTTTCATTATCAAGATTGTCCTGTCGACATTACCTTATGAGATGCAGAAAGCATCCATTCTCGGACCTCTCGCAGAGTAATGTAACCAGGGCATCACACACCCGCACACCACATCCAGTGGTTACCTCTAACCATGTGCCACCTCCCGGTAATTTGCAACACGTAGAATATCCATGGGGAAGAATTCCGGCCCGAGAGCAATGCTTCGTGTAGAGAGTGGCTCGGCGAATAACGACTGGACATCCGTGAAAAAGATCTATAGCTCATCCGATTCCTCCTGCAGTATAAATACATATTCAGATTCTGATTGTTGTGAAGCCACGTTTTCGGACCCTCCCAAAAAGAAGCTTAGTGTTTCAGATCATCCAAGATTTCACATCTAGGTCCGATTTTCAATACGTCGTTTTGACAGGAGCCGTCTTCGCCCTTGGAAATGGGCTCACGTTGCTCAGTGTAAGCTGCAGCTACCTCGGCGACAATACCGTGTGCTTAGCTTCAACAAGCAGTGACATTTCCGACGCGCAAAACGCCAAACTCACCTTCTCACTGCAAATTCCTCCCCGCGCTCAGCGTAATGCGCTGCCCATTAAAACGAAACGTTTATCCTTAAAAAATTATACGCGGCATAGCGAATTGCCCAATAGTCTGATTCGATGGTTGTGTTATGACTGTTGGTGACGGTTAAGTAATTGGATGCAAATCGCACAGATTGTGCGCTTTTATAGTAATGGTTTTTTTAAACACATTTTCCCGTGCGTTTCCAATGGCAATAAATGACTTTATGTGACTTAAATTGCACGCTCAGAGCAATTAGGTGTGACAACTTTAACGCTCAACAGTGGCATCACTTTCGCTGCGGTGAAAAGTCGCGTCTGAACGTGCATAACAGCGGGCGAGGGTAGGTAATGATGGATGTTGTTCATTTCTTTCTTTCATTATTTCCCGACGTCGCACCCGTCTTCATTTCTCTCTTCATGCTTGCATTCCTGAAGGATGAGAAACCGCCGAGCCCTGATGGCCGATTATAATTATTAACCAGAGAACCTGGAGGGAGAACCCACGGGAACAGATCGCACTCAAATCTCTGCACAAGTCAGATTTCTTTGTTGTCCTTCCCCCGCACCGCCGATCAGCACGGTTGACTATGTATGGTGCCAAAGAAGTTGAACATACTTACATTAAAACCATTGCCGTACTGAACGAGAATCGGAACAGAATCCGAATATGTATTTGTACTGGCGGAATCCGATGAGGTGTTAAGCTCTTTGTCACAAATGTCCAGTACTGCCATCTCCTTAGTCACCTCCCAAACAAAGCCCCTGACACGTGGTGTTCCCAGACAGTGTGCGATCTGGCCCTGCTTGTCTTCGTAATTCGGACGAAGCAGTAGGTGCGTGAAATAAATTCGATCATAGGCAGCATATATAGAGAGGCATTTCTCACGTGACAAATCAAACCAATAGATGTCATTAAAAGAGCACGAACCCACAAATATAAATAGATAACACTCAACGGCCAACACGTATGGGCTCATGAAACGATTTGCTGGCATCTGTCAACTCACAGAGAAGCGGGGCTTGGGAGTAAAAAAAAAACTCTGCGTGATCCACCAACCCTTGCCTGCCAAAGACACTAGCTGGAGCCTCGGTACAATGCTACCAGGCTCGGCACAGAACTATAAAATGCTGCCCATGGTGCCGAAGAAGTTCTTCCAACCATCGACGTGACCTCCGGGTTCAGAGGTCGGCGTACGGCAGCACTTGCCCTCGGCTACAGGCCCCCGCGATCATCGTTCCCTGGTGCTGGGCTGGGTCCACGCCTCGAGGTCGCGCACGGTCACAGCGTCCGCCCTTGTCTGCCCCTTGCCCTGCTGCTGCCTTTCGATGTTGTCTCCAAGCGCGAGTGGGCGCAACGATCGAGCTCCCCGCGAGCCTCACACAACTTGTCTGTAATACGTTGCCACCTTCTTCCGTCTGGATGAAGGCAGCATTATTCTTCTCCCTGTCCCTTAGGCTTTTGAGCCACTGGGGCATGACACGGTTGTTCCTTTTCACCGATAGCCCCTTGCAGCGGTCCACAACATTTCTCTACATGCGTTGTTGCCTCTCAACCGAGACGGCTTCCACCCTGTCCGATATTCGATATTGGACGTCCAGACGGATCATTGTCTTCATCCTCCCCTTGCGCCGTGCGGAGCATTTCCACCCATTCTCCGGATTTCCATTATTTTTTTCACAAATTCTCGCTTCATGTGTTTTTTTTCGCCACGTGCATCCTATTCTCAAGCATCCTCGCAGAGTGTGACCACCTTGGTCGAGTAGTGCTCCGCACGAATGGGTGCAGCCAAGGCCAGTCGAGGATGTGAAAGAAAAGGACGCCACCGGAGCTATGCACTTTACATCTATATTGAAAACTCATTCCTTTGGAACTGATCTTTGTGTTTAGTTTGCTGTCGCTCTCCCCCCCCACACCTCCGATTAGCACGGTTGTCTACGTACCGTGCGAAAGAAATTCAACATATGTGCAAATAAGCTGCCTGATAAAGGAAAAAAACACAAATCAATATTTTTTGGTTAATGGCAGTGAGTATTATTGCCAAAGCTTTTGAGTTTGTTGTTATTTGTGCTTGTGCACCACCGCCAATGCGATATCATCAAATAAATATAATTGGCCCTATAAAGGGCCAACTCTCTGCCCATGCTGCCGCGGTGTAAGGGATAGAAACTGGACTTGCGATCCAGAGGTCGCCGGCTCCATTCACTCTCCTGGCACGATGGCAGTGGAAGCAGCGGAGCAAGTTGCTTGACAATCCCCTCGCTGCTGTCCACCAGCAGTATAAATACACCGCAGTTAGTCAATCGGGCCGGTCGGGCAGAGTGCCGTGGGTGCACAATGTGGATACTCGGCCTCTTCAAAATACTTCTGTGCAGTCTTCAAGGGCAAACACCCCGAAGAGGGGCAACTCCTTCCAAGCGCAGGCCCAATCCGCCGGCAGTGACGCGAGCGAGCGAGCAGCTTGCAGGGCTGCGGCCTCGACCCTTTGTCTCCCGTTCGGCACCCTCGCGTGTGCCCCGGCGGGGAGCCATCGGGTCCCCCGGCACAGCTGGGTAGCTGCGTGGATTTAGGCTGGCCAGGGCAAAGAGTGGACATGCGCTATCTCGACGCAATGCCACTCGCGTAATGATGTCAGTTGGTAAAGGCAGTGGCGTTGACCTGTCGGCTAAATCGGTAATGCGGGACATATTGGGCCCGTGATTGCGAAGCAAAGCCGGGCTTCCGCCGGGCAGCGGTGTAAAAAGCTTGACGCTCTCACGACGCTGCAAAATTGAAGGACGGCTAATTAATCAGAACGTGAGTTTGCTGGAGCTGCAGCCGGTTAATTTCGTTTCCGTCACGCAATTTTTGGCCAAACATCTGGCTGGCTGGCACTGTGAGAAAAAAAGTCCCTTGACTCCCTGCTGTCAGGGATATCAGCAGCGGTCACTCGGTATGAGAGTCCCAGGTTCAAATTCAGGTGGAGGTTCATCTCCGCCTATCACTTCTCTGGGTGGCTAAAGCGCATTAAAACTTCGTGGGAATGTGGAATTTCCACCGCCGACTTGGCACCTCTGAGCCTTCTGCGTGTGTATGCTCACGGCAGTGTTCATTTAGTCAGCATTGTGTCTTATAGTCATCGTCCTTGTCCAGTTGTTGTCAACAACCTGTGGAATTTTGTCTCGTCTGAGTCTGTGGTTTTTACGTACTCATTCCCTTAGTATGGTCCGTAATTATCAGGTTAGCTAGTCAGTGAACATGATGAATAATTAATAAACATACATAGCAAATCCCCATTCTTGGAATTCGTCAGTTCACTGCAGTAGTCTCTATTCAAAGGTAATTTATCGGCATCTGCGTCATTATTCAGACACATTAATTTTGTCCGTTCATACTGCAGCCGTGCCCTCGGTGTTTGGTGGGCAGTCTCAAGTGATCGTCACACCTACAGATTCTCATCCGCTCATAATAATTGAGTAAAATATAATAAAAATACGAGAACACAACGCCTCGTGACTGAGATCTCACGGAATGGAATGAACGCCGGTGTGCAGGAGGACGCGCGGCAACTGTTCGTGCTGGCCGGGGTGGCCGAGGAGGGCGTCATGACCCCCGACCTCTCGGAGGTCATCAAGCGGCTGTGGTCCGACAGCGGCGTGCAGGCCTGCTTCCGCCGCTCTCGCGAGTACCAGCTCAACGACTCGGCCGCCTAGTGAGTGACCATCGACCGCAGCGGCACACATCCAATCGCCCCTTTTGCTGCCGGCACGTCCGCTGCATGTGCCAGCGCAGGGGCACCTTCACGGTACGGGTTGCTTATTTGTCCTTTCTTTTTCTCCCCCCCCCCACTGGTGCTCTCCCGCCGAGCCAGAAACAAACCGGCAATCCGCTGGCCTCGCGAGACGTCCGAATGAGGCTCTGCGCGTGGGTGTAGCAGCCCTTTCCTCTGGGTTGCAGATGGGGCAGTGTTGCGTGCGAGTGGTCAGCGGGCGGTGCGAGACTGACCAGCGGCGGTGGTGCGAGACCGGAGTGTGGTGGGGCATGGGGGGGGGGGATGCGGTGGTGTGGGGGAGGGGTGTTGTGTTTGCGTTGCTTAGTAGCAGCAGCAGGCTTGACACCAATGCAATGTTCGCTATTTAAAACAGGACCGATTCTCACGCCAGTGAAATACGTTCATCTCGCCACTGAATGAACGATGCTCAGGAGGTACAACAGCTATTTGGATGTAGTGTACGCTACCGCCGATTGTTATTCTCAGCGACGAGTGATGTGTGAACTGGCCTTGCCCCCTTTCTATCCGCACACCAACCCGCACTGACCAGCGCCGGGAAGTACGGTCAAGCGACGCTCATAACCAGCAGTGTCCAGAGGACCTTCGTTCGTTCCACTTCGTATGGGACTGTTTTTTTTTTGGTTCCATTCTGCCCGTGAATTTGACGATGAAAAAGAAGAGTATTCAGACGTGCCTCAAGACGAGGGAGTTTTCAATCTGTGCGTACAGCCAGCTAAATGATGTCCGGTGGGTGGTGGTGGTGGGGGGGGAGAAACATCGGCACACCGAGCAAGACAAAAGGAACAAGATCTTATCAGCGTGAAGAGTGTGCAAAGTCTCATGGAGAGGTGGCGCATTCTGAGAGGCAGGAGGAGGAACACTTGGATCAAGCAACAAAACACATGTCAGCGATGTATGCGTATGTGTTGAACTACTTCGCACCGTCCATAGCCAACTGTGGGGGGACGACAACAAACTAAACACAAGAAGCAGTTCTAAAGAAATTCGTTTTTGAATGTAGATTATTAAAAAATTTATAGTTTCCAGTGGCTTCCTAATAAAGGAAGAGCATTCCAGACGGCCGCAGAAGCGCATCTGAAAGCGCCACGATGTTGGATGGCTGAGCCAAAAGCCGCGGCTGCGAGGGCGACCGAAGTTTGCGCGTGACGGTTTGGGCGAGAAGGGTTGACGGTCGAAGGACGAGACTGGAACGGGTACGACATTGCGGGAAATGGAGCGATTAAATCAGCTCGTGTACAACGAGGGAGAATTGATCGCGGCATCGTGAGACCGTGAAGATGCAGCGGATGGATGATGAATGACCGTTTGTTTTGGACGTTGAAGTTGCTGCTATCAGTCCAGTACGGAATTGTCTAAACATCCACAATGGAAACATCACGAGGCTCTGCTGGAGACGGACGAGGCAACAGTTACGATTATTATTTTCAACAGCGGGTGTTTTCGCACGATAGCACAAACGATTCCTCAGCATGGACACAATCGCGGGCAGGAACAACACGGTATTTTGAACGAACCGCAAGACCTCATTCACCCACTAAATAATAGAGTGATAACGGATTCATCACGTGAAAGGTTAAAGGTGCAGCCCTGCAATTGCTCGCTCACGCCACTGCTGGCAGAACGGGCCTCCGCTAGAGTGAGCTCGAGAGCAGCCCTTCTACAGAGAGGGTGCACATTGGCCTACTCCTCCACGCTGTCCAGACGTCTTGCAGGAGGCGGGAACAGCCATAGGGGCCGTCCATAAATGACGTCACGCACCTAGGGGGTGGGGGGGGGGTCAGACATCCCCCCCCCCCCCCCCCGCCCGGGGCGGGCCCCCCAGAGAAACGTGACGTCACATCAAAATGCGCCACTTTAAATAAATTTAGACAACACGTTCTACTTTATTAAATAGACTTTGTAATAAATGTTTTCTCCTACAACATCAGAGTGCAGCGCCACATTAAATACGCACTCCAATGACAATAGCTTAAAGCGATTGGAAGCATGTTTTATTTTTTGCGGGGGGGGGGTGGGCAGGGCTTTTTGACGTCAATTTTGGGGGGGGGGGGGTCTGACTTTTTGTGACGTCGTGTGACGAAGGGGGAGGGGGGGTCAAAAATCGTAAAAAATTGTTAAAAATCGCGTGACGTCATTTATGGACGGTCCCATACGCAACCCCCGCCACACGTGAGCGACTGTGGACAGTGGCGGCGGTGAGGGGGGGGGCGTCGTTACGACTGCCGCGCCAGGGAGATGGGCTCCAGCCCGGCCATCTCAGGATTGCAAGTCGAGCGGTGCTATAACCGCTACACCATTGCGAGCAGCATCCACGTTGTTTATTCACCCCGCCCCCCCACCCACCCCCGCCAGATAGGACCGCCATAATAACGTCGGCTCGTTCTGACGCAAGCTACTTTGGCAGGTTTGACCTCTCGGGTTTGTCCACACAATGACACAACGCGGACAGCAACCCCTGCGATGAAATGCCATTTTACATTCGTCAGACTGCAAACCCCGTCTCGATGTTGCGCAACCGCCAAATTAATTGCTCATAACTTCTTATTCAAGCCAAAAAAAAAAGAGAGATTTTCATTACGGGTTCATTCGAGGTGCACTGTCGCAAAATAATGAGGTTTTCAAAGGCTCTGGCGTGAATTAGATTACGCTTTTGGCAGCGGCGGCGCCAGGCGTAAGCAAAGCAAGCAAAAGTGCAGGGCCCCAGGGGCCTCAAGGGGGCCCTGGAATCGAGAGGAAAATAGTGCGTCAATTATCAGCTCAAATTCAAATAACATGACCACCGAAAATTGACGTAAATGGAATATACCTTCTCATTCTTATTCCCACATCTAACTCCATGTATATGTTTTGCTCTTTCATTCATCTCACGACATCTCTAGCTCTTGTTCACATCTCTTCTGTCACCTCACGAGGATTTTATAAGGTAAAAGCGGGGTGTGTCCCCCCCCCCCTTCGAATGATTCCTGCTCAGGGCCTCCAATGAGCCAGCAACACTACTGGCTTTTGTCAATTGTGTGGGATGGTAGCTAGGTACGTGGCCTGTAATCCAACACTCTGCAGGCAGCGAGCGTTGGTGGATCACCGCACAAATGCTGCGAAACTCCCTTCCCGTAGGCGTCGAGGTGCCATCACCTGGCTCGCCAGGTGAAGGCGGTACAGAAAATTGTGCACTTTACCTGTTCCATCTGTACGGGATAGAGTGTTGCCCCCTCGCACGCGTGGCATTTCTCTGGGTGCTCTGGTCTCCTCCCACACGTAAGCATTCATTAATTGGCCAAGAACACCTTGATACACAGAGGACCGCAGAGCTTGGGCAATCGTTGGTGCTGGCTCACTGGCCGGCTGCCGGCTTCCCGCTTGTCTGTGCCTCGTGGGTTGTTCTCTCCCTTCTTCGACTGTGCCAGCAAAGACTGTGGCAGCGCCATTACGAGTCGAAATCATCGTAATGACGGTTCTGTGGGTGAGAGTGATACTCGATTGCAATACCACCGCCATCTTGTGGCTTCATTACATCACTGCATGGCAAATAATTATTCACGGTTTTTTAGTTTTTGGGGCTCTGGGGGAGGGATGCGATGCTGTCGTACGTGTTTTGAGGGTGGATCAGCGCACAGCCCCCTAAAAGCCCCCCACCCCCGAGTTCGATTCTCAGCCACGGCGAGTGAGATGTAAACTAGTCCTCAACCTCCACCCTTCCAGCCGCAATGGCTAGTGCGGTGAAGTATGGTTCAATAAAGCTCCATGACTAACTCGGTATGGGGAGACCATCTAGCAGTTGATTAAAAAACAGAGCTGTAAATATAAATTAAAATAGTTGCATGCAGATTTTGTGGCGCGGATTACCGATGTTTTTAATTTAAGTGGATTCCATTCATGTTTGTTCTTCATTTTAACAACCAAATTGACTCAGCAATATACTGCATCAAACAAAAATAATTTTTATGCAGTTGAAAACTGAAATTTCTTCTCTTCCAAAAAATAATTTGCAGAAAACGAACTTCCATTTCACCCCGGAGGCGATTAGCACCGACGATTGTGAATGAGGTAAAACCGTACATTTGGTGCTTTGTATTACATCAGCGGTGGTTCAAACCGCCCTCGGAATTCATGTAAGTTATTGCGCTGAAAGTAGCGCTTGATTATAGCCGGGGCTGTCCTGAGCTGAGCTCTGGAAAATAAATCCCTGCCGTCCTCCCTCACATACAATGCTGTGCGTTACCATTCCGCTCGTGACCAGCCAGGCTCGCTCGTGGGTTTCAAAGAGGCAACAGACAACACGCAGAGATAGTCATTCGAGAATTTACACTCAGTGGGGAGGGTCACAGTGATGCCCATTGCTTTGGCTCGAACCACCGCCGTGTGGGTTGTCGCGTAGCGCGCTCTCCGACGTGTCATCGGCTCGGAACATAAACTACAAACGATAAAACAATGTTTTATTTTACCGGGTAAGGCCCACGAAGCCAGATAGCTCTGTTTCAGAAGCGACCCGGCCAGAAATGATAGCTCAACGAAGTGGCTTATCGCGTGGAAATGTATAGCAGCCAAATGCTCGAAACGCAAGTTTTTACATTTGGAGGGAAAAACCGGAGAACCTGGAGAAAAATCCATGCAACACGCAAACTCCAAATCTAAATAGGCGTCAAGGTTGGGATCGAACCCACGACCCCTTGCGTAGCAGGCGAGGTAGTTAACATCTGGCCACATCACGCGAAATGACAGCACATGGTGCAACCCAAAGATGCATCGGAGGAGAGCTCTTACATCGACTCCGGGCAGCAATGATAGCGCGTGACATTTTAAAGTTCTCCGAAATCTTTATGCCATGTGGAGCCCTTCCCGTTCGTGCAGCTTTCGCAACACGGTGGTGGCAAAGTTTAAATTCTAGTCACGTAAACCATTTACAAATCGCACCATATGGGGCGCCGCGCGTTTTTATTTGACTTAACAGCCCGAGCACCGTAAAGTTTACTATTCATTCCTCAAAAAAACACGAGACATTTATCGATCTGAACTGTATCAGGGGGATGGCGGAGGAGGAAAGGCGCCCGGAGCCTTCAGAGTTTGTACCCTGGCTCTGCGCTCTGTTGTCTACAACCAGCACTGGTTGCAGGGCGCCTTGCCAATTTGTAGTCGTGCCCAAACTTAACGTCTTATCGGATCAAGTGAGTCGTACAGTTGGCATTTGCACCATTCTTATAGCGCCACCCGGCTATGCTTTGCAGACAACAGTCTGCAGTAACTTCCCAATAGGTGCCGATGATTGCTATACGTTTACCAAATGAGTAATTTGCCGGTTATTCTTTTTTTATGTGGCAAGTTTGGAACATGATGCCGAGACGATATTGTTTAACTTGGAACTTGCGAAGTCAACGGCGCGTAGCGTGTATGGTCTTTACACCCAGAGTATTCATCTTCTTGGTTTTTTCGGTAAAGTCACGAAGAAGGGAAATGATAAAATAATAAAAATAAAACATAATAAAATAATTATCACGACGTTTCGGCCACAACGCAAGCAGCCATCCTCAGGTGAAGAACAGGTCTGTCGGAAAGACAGCGTCTGAATGAAACACCACCAGGCTTGGAGCGTATATTTAAGCTGGGTTTCCATAAATATGCTAAATTTCCTATTGATATGCAAATTATTTTGTCAAGGCACTCTTCCCCCTCCAACCCAGCTTAAATATACGCTCCAAGCCTGGTGGTGTTTCATTCAGACGCTGTCTTTCCGACAGACCTGTTCTTCACCTGAGGACGGCTGCTTGCGCTGTGGCCGAAATGTCGTGAGAGTTATTTTATTATGTTTTATTATTATTATTTTATTATTTCCCTTCTACGTGACTTTACCGAAAGAACCAAGAAGATGAATCCCTGCAGTCACGAAAGCTTTAAATCGAAACCCACAGTATTATTACACTGGTCAACACACTTTTTCTGGCATAAGGTATTCCAACGGTTTTAAGGCAATTTTGGGGTGCTGATTCCAAATGTGGCATCAGTTTTTGTCTATCACATCAGGTTTTTGAGATATCAAATATTGCATTTTCAATAAAAACTGCAGAAGAAAAATATTAAATAAATGTGGATATCTACATAAAATGATATTATAAACACACTATCCTAAAAATACAGCACCATATTTTAACACTAAAGCAGTCACTGACTCGCAACAACTTGCAATCATAAGTGACAGAGTTAATTTCGGGTAAAATCAATGAAAATTGGGTATGCCGATAGCATAAAATGAGATGTGATAGAGCAAATCTGAGATCAGATTTGGAATCAGCACCCTGAAATTAGTCTAAAACAGCTGCAAAAGTCCAGGCCAGAAATTTTTATATATTTTTTGTTGACTAGTGTTATTTGTCTTAGTTTAATGCTGCCAAAAAAGGTCCCATATATATAACTGCTCTGATACTCGTGTAGTGATGTTAAATGGATCACGACGGCGCGTAGCACCAAGTGGCATTGAAACAAGCGCAGAGGCTAACACAACGTGCAGTGCCGCTCAGTTGGCCACTATGGGCATGGTACTGGGTGCTAGCAGGAGGAAGTCTGATGAGTCCTACCGACAGAGTAGGGGGTTGCAGCCTCCACCAGCGCCGCAGGGAATCACCACGGAGCGGGACGCTGGGAGAGTGCGGTTGGGGGCAGCTGGTGGTAGGGGTCATGTGAGGACGAATCACATGATGGGCCGGGGTGAGTAATGTGGGCCAAAGGTGAACGAGGGGGCACGGGGGAAGTAGCTGAGAACGTCTGGAGAGTTCCCGAAGGGGGCGTGGTTAAGGGCGGAGCCAGAGAGGGAACAGGTGCAGTGTAGCCTGGAACCGTCGGGAATATTCTGGACGCAGGGCGCGGCTGAGGCTGGAGCCAGGCCGCGCCGAGAGAGATAAAAGGGAAGCCCCGATCACAGATCCGGGCTGTCTGCAGGTGAAGTGGAACCCAAGTGCTACGTCTCCGACATCGTGGGTCAGGCAGCCCGTTGGCTGCTCTGACCCGATTATAGTTATCCTGTATGCAAGTTAAATAGGTGTATTGTGGTTCCATGCGTAACAAGAGTGAGAATAGGTGTATTTAGCCCCGTGTGTAACGGTGTTGGGTAAAGTGTTGAATATACGTTGTTGCCTCCTAAATAGTGTCTCTGAATGACTCCCTACATTTGCATTGTCTTTGGGGTTCTCTGGTCTGACACTGGTGAAACAATGACATAAAGAAGGCTGTCTCTGGTGTAGGCCAATCGGTTGCAAAGACAATGCGTATATTATTATCAGAGCGTGTGTGTTTGCATCTTTTGACACAAGTATGTGTGGTTAATGCGGACTTAATCCCTTGCATAAAGGGTCATCTACTTGGTGTTTGAACATCTCAACACCTCGTTGTTTCATTGCCAGAAAGGGTAAAACACCTATTCTTCTGTTCCATACACGAACGATGTTAAAGTGGACTCCCGTCGTCGCCCTCCAGTTCCTTGTGACCACCGGGCCATCGTCACGTCACACGACGACCGCCGCTACCGCTGTAACCCCCCCCCGCTCGCGCGTGTGTTTGGCTCGTGCGGCTTTTGCAGCTACCTGAACGACCTGGAGAGAATCTCGAACCTCAGCTACATCCCCACGCAGCAGGACGTGCTGCGCACGCGCGTGAAGACCACGGGCATCGTGGAGACTCACTTCACCTTCAAGGACCTCCACTTCAAGTGAGCGGCGCCTCCAGGTCGTAGCCGCAGGCCCATCGCCACGGTAGGCCCCGCAAATAGTAAAAGGTGCAGCCCTGCAATTTCTCGCTCGCGCCCATTGCTGGCGGAAGCGTCTCCACTCGTGTAAGCTCTAGGGAGGCCCTCTCGCGCGTATTTAGCACTGAACATCACACGATCATAGCTGTGTGCCTATTGCTAGAGTAGCCCCGTAAAATGTTAAAGGTGCAGCCCTGCAATTGCTCGCTCATGCCCATTGCTGGCGGAAGGGTCTGAGTAGCGATGTGAGCTGAACGGATGGCTCTGCCCAGGATGTTCGACGTGGGAGGGCAGAGGTCGGAGCGGAAGAAGTGGATCCACTGCTTCGAGGGCGTCACGGCCATCATCTTCTGCGTGGCGCTCAGCGCGTACGACCTGGTGCTGGCGGAGGACGAGGAGACGGTGAGTTGAGAGCTCGCGTCACTGCCGACGTCGGGCCTCGGAAGCTACACAGGGTTCATCCTTCCTACTACTCGGATGACGGACCGCCCAGGAAAACCGGGTGTTGTAGGTTCGGGTTGTGGTTGATGAATTAACCAAGAGACGGCGTATAATTAAACGTGGTGCCTAAGGCACCTTGCAAGATATGATATGTTAAGTGATCATCTGCTGGCAAAACCCCATAAAATTACCTCCAACGCTATTAGGGAATACTATTTTTTTTACCCAAAACCAAATTTGGCGTGCACTTAACTTTAATTAACCTGACAAGATGTGAACGAGCAGGCCGCACATCGAACCAGCTGCTGCTGCTGCTGGTGCTGACAAGGCACCTCATTAGGTTGACGATTTGATGCTTGGTGGACCACAGCGAGCCCGTGTGCCCATCGTTGTTTCCCCTTGCAGAACCGCATGCACGAGAGCATGAAGCTCTTCGACAGCATCTGCAACAACAAGTGGTTCACGGAGACGTCCATCATCCTGTTCCTCAACAAGAAGGACCTCTTCGAGGAGAAGATCAACAAGAGTCCCCTGTCCATCTGCTTCGCCGAGTACACCGGTAAATCTGGCAGGCCGAGACGACCAGCGGCTCCATTGTTATCAGGGTATCGGTTGATAGTATGTCATTATTCATGGAACTTTCCCAATGCGCTGCTGGATGAAGGCCTCTTCTAGTGTCGTACCAGTCATGTGGGTTGCTTGACCGTTCTTCGGCACACTGGTCAGTGTGGGTTGCTGGAGGAGGAGTGCAGGATGCCACTCGCCACTGACCGGGAATATTGCTCAGATTACTGGGATCACAGCCCAATGCGCTCACCACTATATCACCACTCCCCCTCCTCCCCCCTCCGCCTATTAGCACTGTAATTTGTATAAAAATTTTAACAAATAGATGGTACCATACCTCTGTGCACGTGTAATGACTGAATCGGAGACACTAAGAGTTGGAGGCACTCTGTGTATTAACACGCACCAACGGGTTAACACTTTTAAATAATCCGTCTATAGTCCACTACGGTTCCCAGTCAGGACAGCTGGTAGACTGCTTGACTGGCGACGCCGAAATGGTGAAGACGGAGACGACTTTCAAGACTCCAGCAGCACGACGGGGATCCCACTCCAAACGACAGCCCCGAGGTCCCCTCTCGGGGCCCGTCTTATACTGTCAGCGTGGCCTGGCTCCGCCCCCGGCCACGCCCCCTTTCTAGAACCTACCCGCGGGTTCCTGGTGTGTCCCTTCCGTGACCTTTCCCCCCTAGATCCCCCTCTGGTCTATCACGTGGCCTGATGCAGTCAAGGCTGCTGTAAGCTGCAGATCCCCTTCCCCGCCAGCAGCCAGCGCTATGCTGCTACATAGCTAATTCTATGTCACTACACATGTATGTTCCGCTCAGAAGCATTAAGCATTCCATCAAATTAATTAACTTCAGAAATGTGAACAATTTTGAATAGCATCTCCTTCATGCCATATTGCCTGCTATTTAATTCACTGTCCTTTATTCAACCCAGCGAGAGCTTTTTTGGATTCACTACCATTTCTATTTTATGTAAATCTGGGAATGATTGTGTTTTTCTACACTTCAGCTGCTGGTAATTAAGACATTTATTTGATTTGGCCTTGTACATTGACAAACACTGGCTGAATCTAGTGAATGATAGCTTGGGCTGGACACATTTGGCTATGTATGATGCGAAAGAAGTTCAACATACGTACATTCTTGACCAATGGTCAAGAATAAAGACAGCACAGCAGCCAATAGATGGGACGGGTCTGAGAGGAGGACGCCTACCGAGGAGACAGAGCGCCGAAATCAGCCGGTGGGCGGGTGTCAGGTGTATTGTCGAATCGCAGGACTGCGAGAGCTGGCGACGGCTTGGGGTGGCCTTCATCCAGCAGTGGATTGATCGTGGCTGACGGTGATGATGATGATGATATGACTTTACCGAAAGAACCAAGAAGATGATATCCCGATGAAAGTTCTTAGTGTCTGCAGGAATGGAGCATCTGTCCCTTGCGGCATCACACCTATGCGAGCAAATTTAACCCTACTTAACATCGTTTTCAGTTCGTGGAATATTCTACGGTTGTTGTTTTTTTCTCGAATTTCTTAATTAGCTTCATCACCGTACTTGCTTTGTTAAATTGTTTCCCTTTTTGTCATTTTGGCTAGCCGGGTCACTCTCGCAAATGAGACTAATCCTGGTCTCTTGAGCTGTGACCTGGCTAAACGAAATAAAAACTTGAATCCCCCTCCCCTGACTAGGGCCGCCCACACGGAGGGGCTCGGGGTGGCGTCGGCGAGCCTAACGCCAGTGATGGCTGGGTCCCCCCCCGCGCCCCGGGTGTGGCTCCGTCGCGGTGGGGGGGGGGGGCCCCCCCACAAGGCTCCAACACGTACGAGGAGGCGGCTGCGTACATCCAGTGTCAGTTTGAGGATCTGAACAAGAGGAAGGACACCAAGGAGATCTACTCGCACTTCACCTGCGCCACCGACACCAAGAACGTGCAGTTCGTCTTCGACGCCGTCACCGACGTCATCATCAAGAACAACCTCAAGGACTGCGGCCTCTTCTGATGCGGCCGGATCGTTTGTTCTGCCAGGTGGGGTGTCTTTGCAGAAAGACAAGACAAAGATCCTCCCCCGCTGTTAGCGAGTCGCGCCTATGAAGGCCGGCTCGGCACACGACGGGGTGGATGGCCAATACTACGCCCGGCCGCCTTTGTCTTCCCAGTGGCAACGTTTACACACCGCACCAGGTACTCATTTGAGGCCCAGGACCGGTTCAGATGATTAATCGGAACTCATGTTGACCCCGAGCAAGGAATGTAACTCGGGTCGTCGGGTTCGTAGAGCAGTGCGTGAACCACGACAATACCCGTTAGGACACCGAGTTCGATTCCCACTCGCAGAAAAACATATATATCTGAACCGGTCTTGAGCCTCCCCTAGGTCGACTCAGCATTAAATTAGTATTTGGTGTGGTGTATAAAAATCAGTACTGTGGATACAAAGGTGACCAGGCATGGTGCTTGCCACCTGCCCCCTCGTGCGCCATACTACCTTTGATAGGTGCTTACTAGTTTAACATGTAGGCTTTCACGACCAATATCATCTATAATATCGGTGGTTTGGGTTAGATTGCGTAAATATGTAAATGTGAGGTTAAACCCGCCACCACCGACACAGCCAACTAGTAAGTAATTACAACTAGCTTCATCAGGCGACAGACTGATAATTTCTGGCGAAATGTCGTACTCAAGATTGTAAATTTTGTGGCTTTGCTCTCCAACACACCGGTGGGTGCTGTACTAGTATAGTACACTATATACTACACTATACACTACTCTATACACTACTACACTATACACTACACTATACACTACACTATACACTACTCTACACTATACACTCTACTATACACTACTCTAGACTATACACTACACACTAGTGCTGTACTAGTATACTACACTATACACGACTCTACACTATACACTACTCTACACTATACACTACACTATACACTACTCTATACACTACACTATACACTACTCTACTCTATACACTACATACTAGTGCTGTACTAGTGACGAATTGGCCACGTTCTGTTTACGTGACAACCCTTGCTAGTTGGCTGTGTCGGGTGGTGGCGGGTTTTAACGACACATTTATATATTTACACGATCTAACAAAAAAAACTCCATTATAGGTGCTTACTAACAGCACTTGCTCCTGTGCCTTGAAAGGGTTGAACGGGGATTCTGTGATTTCATGGTTGATTTGTGACATGAGTGGTGTAGATAATTATTCCATTTCCACATTTCTTAAGTTACTCACACTTAACGAATATTTGTTTAACTGTATGCCATCATCATAATCATCATCGTCGGCCATGGCCAATCCACTGCTGGATGATCCTCTCCCAAGCTGCTGCCACGCTCCGGCAAGGTAATAATCCACCCAGCAACCAACTCCTCAGTTGATTTTCCTCTCAGACATTGTTGTATTCCTTGGCTGTAACTCTGTGAAGGAAAGGGATAAGGAGGGGGGATAAGGAGGGAGGGGTAAGAGGAGTTGGGGGGAGGATGGGGAATAGGATCAGGAGCAGACCTTGTGTTCATTCATCAATTCATTCCTGGAGGCAAGATGAGTTGCCATTGAGAAAGAGCTTGTTAGCTCAATGGGCTTCACTCGGGAAACGAACTTCTAATTCGACTATTCTTGACCTACGGCTGTCATCCTCTCCAGCGACGAGTCCTGCCCAAGCCCGCTTACTTTTTATACGGTTTGAAATTACGTATTTAACCTGTGTATTTTCTTTAATCTCATGTCATCCTTTCCTCAGCATAAATATTAATGGAGGCAATTTAAGCGGCGTGGCAAAGGTCTTGTTATTCATTTGCAATGGAAAAAGATAATTAGCAGTTAATTCTGAAAATTACATATTTATTTCCGATGTACACATTTGTGAGCTAATCAAAATATTTGCATAGTTATATAGTAATTTATTTTTTACAATTATTTTAACGATTGCCCCAAGGAGGTTTTCTTTATTGGCTATTTTAATTATTGAAAGACGGTTGATTTCAGATGAGGCGATAAAGAATTAATGCAAAAATGTCACGGCAGCCATCTATTTTAACTTATCAGAAATAACATCGGGCAGTAATGAGCAACATGTTCTTAAAAGGATAGTCCAGGATGGTGACGAGAGACAATAGGTATCGTAGTACAGTAATTCAGGGCCTTTTAATGTGCTCGTTTCACAATAGACGTCATCCATGTGCATTTACAGCAAATCTGAAGGCACCTCAACTGGATAAAAGCGAGGAGAGAACAAGAATGCACAAGCACCGATCCTCAAACGCCTTTCAATTTGCTTGTTCTCGGAAGCGTGGTATTAATCGGCGATAACAACGTCGGCTTCGAGGCACAAAACGACGTGACGTCGCATGGCGCACGGACGTACGACGTGGCGAGATGACATCACAAAGGCTTGCAAATGAGGCTGCTGATTTGACCGAACAGTTGATTAATGTTTCACAATGTGGCGAGCGTAGTGGAATGAAGTAACTTACACGTATGATCCAACACACGGACTTAAGACGCGATCGTAATCTATCGACGCTTTGTTTGAGCACAGTCCCATTTGTCATAAGATTCGTATTACTAGCAGCCGGTCCTAACAACAAGTTAAGTTCGATTCCCGGGCAAGGCTAACGTCAATGGTGAGCGATGTCTGAACCGTTTCTGGGGACCCCCTTTCCAGCCTGCACTGACCAACACAGCTTGGTGACGCCTTCATCCAGCAGTGGAATGACAAAGGGCTGTAAAAAATAAAAATTAATTCAAATGATGTCGTCAAAGGACTGATTCGTTACCGATCGAACGCTGTCGTGTAATGTTTGCCAAAAGACCCTCGCTAGCCAAGCATTTAAAAAAAATCCCCGTTTCCTTTTATTTACAGATTTGAATCTCCCCCCCAGCCCCCAAATAAAAAAGGAATCTGGTGTATTGCTCTGGAGGAAGAAAGGATTGCGAAGAACGCTACCAAACACTCTTTCCTACTCTTCGCGTCGTTCCCCAGCCTTCGTCGCTGCTTTTGTGAAGTGCGCGTTGCTCCAAGAAGTTTCTGCCCCGCGCCCGATCAGTCGCGATCGTTCTCATTGCTCGCTTGTGTAATGCAATGCTTTAAGAGCAGCGTTCGGATGGAGTCTGTCTCCCCCCTCATGTTCAAAGCGGGCCCAGCACAAGTACTTGCAGTAGGAAAGAAGAAAAGACAAAACGAAACGCGGGCGCAGGCGGCAAAGCTTTTGCCCGTTGCGTAACGTCGCCGCGTTTGGGGGGGCAGGGGGGGTGCACCAGTGACGTGCGGTGAGGTCAATGGCTGGGGAGGCACTGGCTAGTGTCAGAGCCAGATTCACACACTGAGGGGGCGTGTCCTCGCTGAGGGGGCATGGCCTCACTGAGGGGCGTGTCCTCACGGAGGGGGGCGTGTTAGACATGTCCTCCTCAGTGAGGCAGATGTGATAGCTGCCTCCCCTGGTGCTTTTTCATTGCAGTTTCATGACGAGACCAGCGAGCCTAAATATCTTTATTCACACACGTGAAATAAGTTACCTGGAATATGGAAGGCGAAGACATGAAACGAAGGGGTCTACAAACATTACATTGGTGACATACTGAGATAGTAACAGGCACGTGCTTATTGCCCGCGCTCCATCCAGTTACTGAGGGGTTGCGCAATCAGAGGGGGGGCTGAGCTCGTCGCTGCCTCACCTCTCGTCTCTTCCTGTATTTGCAGCGGAGCTCCGCAAATTTGGCGATTTTGACTGTAAAAATTATTGGAATCGTACATAAATGACATTTATAACACAGATCAGTGGAAAAATCTTAATATTTATTTTATTTGATTATTCTTTTTTTTTCGTAACAGCTATTCTCATTGGAGTATGCCAGGCGAGGCTCTGCCTCCCCTGCCTCCCCTGACCGCACGTCCCCGGAGTGCACTCTGCTGAAGGGGCCGCGCGTTCGTCCTTCGCGTCGCACACAAAGAGAAGCACAACGGGCGCTGAGCGGACGTGGCGCTGTTTCTGTCACACACACCCCACGCGGGACGTCGTCGAATCCGTTTCGCGCTCCTTCCGCGTGTGTCCGTTCGCGTCGCCCTCTCAAAGCGCCGGGTCTCTGTCGGAGCCGTTGTGACAGTGTTATGCAAAAAAAACCAAATCGCGTCGTTAAATTAGTTTTTTCTTTGTGAACCTGGTGGGTTTTTTTTTGTCCGTGGTAGAAAACCCGAAGAGTGTTGCCATGGCTTTTAGCTATCGCTTTGTTTTACGAGGAGCAAACAAAAATAATCACAGTATTGCCATCTTCAACAAATGGTTGTTCCCGTATTCTTGGTACAATGTGGTTGTTATACTGCTGCTACTTGTGATATGATGTATCTACAGTGAAGCAGTTGGCACCATCAGTCACCTCTGTTTCTGGAATGTAAAAAAGAAAATTATCTCTTTTTAGCCACATGCAACATTATTATGACGTTATCGTGTGGCTTGATGGAATTGACTGGATAAATGCATACATGTTTTTAGTGGTATCGTACCTAGCTTAGCGACAGTGTAAATATGGTGAAATTCTACTGTGTAGGTTTTCGCGGTTGTGCTGTACAGCTCTCCGATGTGTATTGTGTTTGCATCGTGCCGTGTCCAGCACGGTGTCCCACATGCTGGGAGCAGAACGCTTATCAAGAAGCGGCAATTCCTCAAACCATATCGGAGAGCTCGGAGTGAAATTGGCAACACCCTTTTGAAATAGTGACACGATGTCTTGCTATCCCCCCCCCCCCCCACAAAAGAGTATAACTTCAAGTGTGTGCAGTGTGGACATGTAAATTGAGACATTCCTCTGAGCATGTGCGTTTTGATCATTGGTTTTTTACACTTTTATCTGGCAACAAAACTGACACCTTTTTTTTACAAGGAGTCGTGTTTGCATAGACCACAATACCTTGCAGTCATAATGCAAACAAAAAACATAACTCTGATAATGTATGCCCTGTCCTTGAAGTTGATTGGTCCACACCCGAGACAGCTTTCCTTAGAGCAGCGGTCGGGAACCTATGGCTCGCGAGCCATATATGGCTCTTCCAGTGACGGCATATGGCTCCCAGACAATTTTGAGTTGAAAGAATACAAAAAAATCAGTTTGGAACTGATTTTAAAATACTTGTGATATTGCTTAATAATACTGTGTCATTTTAAAGTAAACAGAAATTAGTTTTGAAGATAAATTTCACGGGTCATGCCTGCATGAAGCTCAACCTCACCACGTATGAACCAGACTACGAGGCCATCAGCAAAACCATGCAGCACCAGAAGTCGCATTAAAAGTAAGACATTTAATTTATTATACGTTAAAAATAATATATGGCTCTCAATGAAATATATTTAGAAATATTTGGCTCTTATGGCTCTCCCAGTCAAAAAGGTTCCCGACCCCTGCCTTAGAGCCTAGTCTCACATGGTGTTGGACCAGGTGTTGGACCAGGCTCTAAGGAAAGCTGTCTCTGGTCTATGCAAACATGACTCCTTGTAAAAAAAGGTGTCAGTTTTGTTGCCAGATAAAAGGGTAAAAACCCAATTATCATATTTTTTACTGGCAAATGAGGTTCCAATGGTGCATGTGCGTTTTGTCACGTTGTCTTTTGTAAGATTATTGCGAGCAGACGACTTTGTGTGCGGGGCGCTCGGCATCATCAGCGTCACAATGGGCGTGGCTTGTGTTGGGGGGTTTCCTGCCTTCGGAAGGCCACCATTTTTCAAAAGACCCGAAGTTAGTGACCACAAAAAAGTAAGTAAATTACAATCTGAAGTCAATCAAGCGACTAATCGTCCCAGCTATGAATGGATATTTTCCAACACTAATTATTGGGGTACAATGTACTACCTTCTTAACATGCGGTACAATGCAACTTGACGGTAATATTAACCTGCCCATTACATACCCCGTAGAGGTCTAGGCTACATAAAACGTATGTGGCACACGCCTGTCAGTGTGTTTTGACTGTATCACATGGGTGTTTGGATTTCCGTTTTATGAACGCTGGGTTTTCCGACATTTCGCGCGGACGCAATTGCCAAACTGTGGACACTTTTCGATGATCGAAATCGAATTTCTGCGTTCACGAAATTTCACTCCGGCCACTCGCCACGAGATCATCAAAGGAGAGTCACCCCAGAGGCTTCGCGTCATCCATCCGCGACAGTGTCACGGTGTCCCTGCAGCAGTGCAACGGTGACGCCACCGCATCTCGCCTTTTGGCGAAAGGTCCCTTTAGAGGTTAATTATTTTAATTATTCATTCATTTGAATTATTTATGTGTTCATTATTGTAAAAAATTAAAATATTGTGAAAAGTGATGTAGGTGTATTATACATTTGGGTTAGGAGTAGAGGTGGGATGACTGTCCGAAACACACCCCTAATTTTTAGTATTAAATTAATGGGTGAAGCCATTCCGATTTCGAATATTTCGTTTTACCCGTGTTTTTTTGACGAACGCATCCCTTTCGTAAATTGAGGGATACCTGATTTTGGAAATTGACAAATGGTTAAACGAGCTCGTAGCCAATTCTATGTTCTTAAGCATACTAAAACACCGTTCTTTTTTGCCCCACAATTTGGGCAACCAGGCCTCTCTGTTATTTGAGCAGCATAACGCTGATACTCACTGCATAATAATGCCAATAGTAACACACACTCCCTGTCCATCCACTGCTGCATACCATCGCATGTGCTGGTGGCCTTGTCGATGGGTTGACTATACTTCATCAAGCTGGTCCTCTCTGCGGGTTGGCGAAGGGGGGTGAAGGAATGGCGTGGGAGTGCCGGATTGGTTCAGATATAACTCGCCGTTGATGTTAACCATGGCCGGGAGTCAAACTCATTTCACTGGGTTCAAAGGGCAACCGGCATAGTCATCACCTCCGATTAGCACGGTTGACTACGCACAGTGCGAAAAAAGTTCATCATACATCACTACATCACTGCATTACCGCTACATCTGTAGCTGCTGAATACATTGGAGAAATTAGCACGGTCACATGAAGTGAGTTTTTTCTCATCCATACGTGGGAATTTTTACCAAGTAATTCTATACTCTCTGCTTCTTTCGGTAAAGTCACGTAGATAGAAAAAATAACAAAAGAAAAAAACGACGTTTCGGTTGCAACACAAGCGTCCATCTTCAGGTGAGAAAATTAACTACAGGAGTGAACTTCTGCAGCCACGACTCGACAAAATTCCTCCTCCCCCCCGTGCCTATATAAAGCCACAACAGCAGATCATTTTCTCACCTGAAGACGGACGCTTGGGTTGCGACTGAAACGTCGTGTTCTCTTCTGTTATTTTTTCTACCCACGTGACTTTACCGAAAGAACCAGAGAATATTGATTCTTGCAGTCACGAAAGCTTCAAGTCAAGACCAAGTAATTCTGTCCAGTATGTAATGACAAATATGCCTTGGTTCTAAATGGCATTAGGTGAGGACGATAATGATTATGGTGACGATTGGTTTGTTATAGTTTAAATGGTGATTAATACTCCAGTTCTATGAATAATCGTGTATATTTGTTACGCGTGTTTTCTTAAACTGTACTGTATTAATATGTTGATGGTTGATGCTGCATATAATTAAGTATGTTGTGATGTACAAAAATCTAGTTTCGGCTAAAAGGCTCAGCTTTCTTTTTGGTTATGATCCGTGCTTAACATATATACACGAAAGGTGTCGAATTACTTTCAAGACTTGTGGAATATTTTACGACGAGAATTGGAATGAAAAAACAATTACACTATACTCTTTGCTTCTTTCGGTAAAGTCACGTAGAGTATGAATTCTGCAGTCACAAAAGCTTCACATCAAGATCAAATGACACTATGTAACGCGTCGCTTTGAAACGACCGTGGAAGCATTGCACAAGAGCAGGTTGACACGACACGTCCCGGTGCAATGCTGTGCTCTCTCAACATCGCGTGAAATGTTGCACGCCCTGCGGTGCTGCATACGTTACGTGTTTGAGTTGTAGCTGGCGTGTTCACAAATGCAAGGGGATCAATCGATTGTTTTAGAGATTTAATAGATTCTGCTTCATTTAATTGGTGGCGGGCAGAGAGCTGTCCAACGCCTTGTCAAGGAGGACAAAGCATACACGTCTATTGAAACATGCTAACCCACAAATAATACCGTTTCATTGTTACGGTTGTGCTGTACAGCTTGAGTGACGCGTTTTCAGGTCGTACCACGTTGTTTGTTTGGCATGGTGCCTGACGTGCTGGGCTGGGAGCTTCTTCGGGAAGTGAGCGTTGTTCTTCTTCGATATCTGAAGCTCGCAGCACGTGCCACGAAACGTCAGACATCATTCCGAACAGCATAAAACACATCTGACGGGTTCTGGAAGAACCTCACTTGAGTCTCGAAACTCGATCAAGAGGGCCCTGCTTGGGTTGTCTGGCCACGAGTTTAACATTTTTGTTTTGCATGGGGAGAAAATTGGGAGTGATTAAAAAAAATAACATTTAGAAGAGAATAGCACTCAAATTCCTTATTGACAGGACTGCAACCGACTCACTGGACTCACCCCTAAATGTTCCTCGCTGCTAATTAAATACACCTCAAGTTAATTAATTATAAACATGCTTCTGCCTCAAGGCGGTTGATGGTCTTGTTTCCATTTGGTCGTTTTTTTCTTCAATTAAAAATAACCATGCTGTCGGCAAAAATGCCACGAGGATGAAAAATAGAACTTGAATCTCACAAAGCAGTGCGCTCCGTGCGTGTCGGACAACAGCTGCCGACATGATTTTGACACGAGACTTTTCCCAAAATTATTTTCAGGCGGCCTTTTCTTTTGTATCACTTGTGCAAGTAGGTTCGATGAAACGTTCCCGGTGTTAGGACTGTCACACGACAGTTAAACCACCATTCTTTTATTCTCAAGCGCTGGAATTCAGACGAAATAAAGTGTAGAAACGTAACGTTATTCGGTTGGGTGTTTATTTTGTTGTTGTTGTGCAGTCACTGACGACTCGGGTTTCGAGCATCAACTCGCTGCACTTGAGAATACCTTTTTTATTTACAAAATCGCTGACGATCGAGACGTGGATTTTTGATCCGGGGATTTTTCGACGGTGCCGGCTCGCTTGCATTTTGAGAGACGAAAATCCCAAAGTGGCATTGGAACCTGCGGTGGCTATCGAATGCCAACCTGTGGAGCACCGCTGTTCGGCAATGCCCCATTGAGTCGTGGCCGGCGAACATGAAGACGGTGACGCAGCTAAGGAGCGGTCGAGTTGGGACTTCCGAAGGAAGCTAAACTTCAGCAGTACCCTTGTTTGTTCATGTGACTTAATACGAGTGCGTTACGTCATAACCCATTCACGGTCTCACGGTTAAATCGCATTATTAGCTGTTATTGGCCACGACGAAATTGGAACTGCTGCAGAGGTGCCACCTTAGACGGTACCTACAAGTGAGACGTTAAACTGGACATCTGTGAACAACAGCGCTTTATAGCTCATCGGATTTCTCCAGGTATAAATACATATTCAGATTGTGATTCATTCGTTGGCAGCGTTTCAAGACATTCCCAATGTCGCCCCGTCGCCCTCGTTTAGATCACCAGCCTCGACATCAACACAGAACGCTGCCAACAGATGCCTGGTTGTCAGCATTGAGGTCTACTGACCGACATGAACCCCGAGTTGTATTAATAATGCATTCTGAAAATACCGATGTCAATGTATTCCAGAATAGAATGTGTTTAAGATTGTATTGGGAAGCATGTACATAAATATATATTTTTAAATTGTATTTTCCTTAATTTCGTGATGACATTGAGCAGGTAATTACTCAAGTATTTCACAAAGCGTTGGCTAGTGACTATTTAAAAATGTTTTACCCCGAAATAATATAAAAATGTTTCGTTAGTATTTTAATTGTACTAATACAAAATATTTCAGTTCTGAAAGTGACATTTTCCACGGTTTAAAAAGACGCTGCAAGTTGATATGCAGCAGAGTATTTGAGTCTCTCCTCATCTCACATTGTCTAGACATTATTTGCCACTAAATGTGTTTTTTTAGCGTTATGTAGAAAATGTATCTTTTGTGCCTTAATTTTATCGGGATCTCTACGCTAATAAACGTTACGATGGGGGTTTATTGTCATTTATGGATCTGATTAATCATGGAACACAAAACTTGTGTATTTGTGAAATATTTTAAAGCCGAAAGTAATTTCATTCGAAAGGAAGTGCAGTTTGCTGTAAATGGGTATCGTAACACGTGACGTTAGCAATGTACTCAACATTTCAGTATACAATTCTATCGTTTTTTTGTTTGAATGCTTGTTTACAGAATTATCTTTGCTTTCTTTAGTTATTACTGTCTCTGTAAGGCATTGAACAAACTTGTTTTATTTGCTGTGTTGCTACTGTAGCCGTTAATTCAGTAAAGTCTTTAAACATGAAACGTCTACGCATGTTTCCTACACGTGCGAGGATCTAACCTGGTTCATATTTTACTTCCACAAGAATTATTAGCGGCGTGGTGGTGCAGTGGGTTAGCACCGCACTATGAACCCAGACACTTGGGTTCAATCCCTGGCCACGGTTAAGAATCAGCGGCAGAGTTGTGTGGGAAACCGATCCTAGGCCCCCTATTTCGCCAACCCGCACTGAACAGCACGTTGAAGTATGGTCAAACATCCAGCACGCTACTAACAAGACGCGGAGAGGCCTTCGACCAGCAGCACATTGACAAAGCGGTTCAAATAATGTTATTATTGGTATTTAAATACAAACAGCACGTTATTTTTTTTTTAAAGTAAAACTGTTAAGCTTCAACCTTTCTGCTGAAATACATTTCCCCGTGAGATGTTTCGGTGCAAGAAACACGTGACCAATTCACTCGCAGAAATTCAAAACAATTTCACGTGACAATTTACCACAAGGTACATTATGTGAAAAAGGAAGTCATTTTCTTTTCAGGGTCAAAGAGATTGCCAAGCAATTGGTTCTTGAGCATGCGGTAGCTGGACAAATGCTCACCTTCCAATCAATCTTCTATCTGATTGTTCCTGAGCTAAAGCTGCCCATTTTTTTTCTTTTATCTGCCACGATTTTCTGGGGATAATTGAGCTGCTCACAGGACCGGCGTTCTTTTCGGGGTGTCTCATTTCTCCCGATGGAACGCTGATATTCCCCCCGATCGATGCACGCCTCTACATCAAGGAAAACAGTCGAGTGGACGGTGGTGCTTCCTTGCATCATGCGCATAAAAACAAATCTGGCTTGCTTTAACCTTTAACGCGTGAACCTGGCCAACAAATGTAAATTCCTTGGTGACGGTTAACGTCAGTGGTGAGCAATATCTGAACTGGAACTGGGTCTCCGGGCGGCACTAGCTGACAGAGTGAATCACGGTAAAACAAGCCCCTCATGACTGGCAAGTATGGGGAGGACCTTTATCCAGTAGTGAAAAAAGGCAGATGGATGTAATTTAAAATATACCATATTATAATGGTCACAATATCACGGGTGGGACCAAATTGCTCCCCTCGCGATTCAATACATAACTTTGGTTCTGGGTCGCAATTCAATTTGCGGTGAACATCGTGGACTTTAGTATGTCTAAACAAAAACATTTTACTTGAAAATTCGGGCATGAAAACCATCCGCCTCTTAATGACATACTTTCTATTAGCATCCATAGAGGTCAACATTATTCTGTTTATCCCAGTTGCATCCCAGGAACAATTATTTATTAAACGCATTCATCTTGAGCCCAACGTTTCAGGCGTATCTGTTAATTTCCGAAATGATTTCCTGTGCTTCAAATCACATTTGTTGCTATACATTCCCACACCTCCCATTAGCACGGTTGGCTACGTATGTTGCGAAATAAATTCAACATCCACGTACATACCTGTTTTCTTCATCACTCGCAGGATCTCGTACAGTTTTTAAAACTATCTTCATTATAAATAATGAAGAAAAAACCCGGTTTATGTCACCATGGAATATAATATTTTTCTACAGTAGCAATTGTTGAAGCGTTATTCTCATCCCAAAAAAAAAATCCCAGTATGACAGCACAATGCGTGTTGTACCCATGTCACTTTGAGTTTAATGTCTTCTTATGCCTCTAATACGCACATTGAGGATGAGAGAGAGTGATGGATTATAGATGCGGCTAATCAAAGTTAAAAAAGGTGGATTATAAATGTCTTGCAAGCCTAGCATTTCTAGAATTATGATACATGGTCCAAGGTAAGAATGCCATACATGTATTGCATATGTCCGGAACATATTCTTGGTTCTTTCGGTAAAGTCACGTAGAAGGGAAATAATAAAATAAGAAAAAATAAAACATAATAAGATCAAATTCTCACGACGTTTCGGCCACAACGCAATTTTATCTTATTATGTTTAATTTTTATTATTTTATTGTTTCCATTCTACGTGACTTTACCGAAAGAACCAAGAATATGAATCCATGCAGTCACGAAAGCTTTAAATCGAAAAATGTCTGGAACAGTAAAATATTAATCTAGCAACACAACATACTTTAATATAACTTTACACATGTTTTGTTTACATTCACTTTGCAATGACTATCCGACTCTGCACAGGTCTAAGCCTATTTGGGTATATGTTTACTATACTGGATATACATTCCCATAGATGCCTATGTTACATTATTTAATAATTATAGATTTCCAACGCCAACAGTGAAAACAGTATTTTCTACTCAATTCTAACGTTGCCAAAAATCAACAGTTGCGTTACAATAACCACATCAATAACCACAATCAACTTATCAGAACCCTTAAGAGGCCTTATAATCCGAGGCCCTCCATTTTATAGTCTTACAGTACTGCAGGTAACAAATCCATTTACAAAATATCAGCCGACTCATAACATGTTTACAAACAATGTGTCAACAAAGGGTGGTCATCTCGCCTGTAACAATCAATTGATGAAGTCTGTTCTATTCAGCTCAGTGCTCAGTAGTGCTGAGGTTGCCTCGTAATGCATACGACTGGTAAGCGCTTGAACTCTTGAACTCTGCAGTGACGGACAGATGTCACCAGTTGTCAAGGGACAGCCAGTGCAAATTCATATTCATGGCATTACTCTTTGAAATGGTTTGAATGGGGAGGAGCGGTGGTTGTTATTATTGCTCCCTTTTTAAACACATTCCTGCGGAGGGAGCTGGTAGGTACGTTGGGTTGCTCGGTCAATGGCCAGGGTCAACGGCGACGTGGTGTATTCCGCAAATATGCCCGACTGTGAGGGCGGGCACAAGCCGGCGTGAATAGGTTAAACGTTGAGTTTTATAAGGGCACCACGGGGTGACCAGCCCCTCCCCACCCAGCCCCAGTCCCACCCCTCCCACCCCCACCCTCCCCACCCAGCCCCTCCCCACCCTCTCCACCCAGCCCCTCCCCA
>CM025670.2:8136416-8152333 GCA_014621495.2 Entosphenus tridentatus | reverse complement strand
GCGACCCGTGCCCTCGACACACCGAGACGAGGCCCTGGGGCCGCTGGTGTCGAGTCTGGAAGGGGGCTCACGATCTCGTTGGAGGCCCTTCCGCCACAAGTGGCGTGAGCGAGTAATTGCAGGGCTCCGCCTTTACCCATTTTTTGTAGAGAGAGAGACAGCGTGAGAGCGAGAAGACATCGCAGCCTGTTGGGACGAGTGCGACGAACTGCCGCCGAGTCAATTGATGGCAAAGAAATGTACCACTTAGCCGCCCTCACGCCATGAAAGAACAATAGCAGATGAAAGAGGAAATCGAGAGGAACATTTAAAAACCCGCCGCTTTTAACTTCATAGCTGTGCTTTCATTGAGTTCGGACAAAAAAAAATCCACCTGCCAAAGCTGTACAGTCAACAGATATCCATTTGCAGATTATACAAAACATCTTTCACGGTGTTTTTTTAACTCCCTTACTTTTCAAACATTTATCGGCTTTGGTGGGAAATGTTAGCGAAGGTGAGTGAGGTTGTAAGTTCGCTGCGGCCGTGTTCTCCAGCCCCGACACGTTTGCCCTTCTCCGTGCAACATGTGCCCTCAAAAATCCTCCACCAAAGGGGTCTTGAGAGATTTTCCATCGGAGAGGAATAGTGGAAATCCCTTTTTCGGGTGCGACCACAAAACGCACCGACCATTGTTTTTTGGTTTTTGAACATAAAGAAGCATTCGTCTTGTCACCAATCCTCTGCTGCCACCACTGACACCAAGCAGAACGCTTCCTTTTTTTGGTGCCGTCACGTCATGACATTCGGATCTCTCCCAGAGATGTGCATCCTTGCGTGGTCATGGAAATGGATACCACAGAACTACTTTTGAGACATGTGGCCCACACGGTGCTGGGCAGCACTTTCTCACTGGCCCTGTTACAGACAATCACGTCCGTCGTATGGCAGTCACACAAATATTGTATACATCAGTGGTGGAATTTCGCCAAAACTTTAAGTGCAGACTCGCATTTAATGCGATATTTGATGACGGGGGGCTCCGGCCGTCAACTCAAAGCACTCGAGGATTCGGTTTAATCAGAGGCACCTGACTGGATTCTAACTCAGGCACTCAGGTGGTGCCAGCTCTGCACTCTGCATTCCGAGCCCACCCGGCCACCTCCCTCTGCGCTCTGTAAACTTAAAGCAACATCGCAGTGTGCAAGACTCCTTTGGCCTTGTACACCCGCTCGGCACGGTGCCGTTCATCACCAGAGTCAATTCTTACTTTGGCCTTGCATTTATTTCCTTTAACAACATTCCACAGGTTTCCGAGTTGTAAGGAGAGTGTTTATAACACATCGACAGAAAGCTCCTGCTGTACGAGTTCCTGAAATAAGATCTAGCAAAAGCACCGTTCTGTTCTTTAAATAATTAACGACATTCCTTTTTATTAAAAACGTCTCCGCCTCTGGCATGGTTTTTGTGGGTGCCATCTATAGAATTCTACGACCTCAATGGGAACGACGAAAACTCACGTAGCCAACTGAATTCAAAGAGACCTCAGTAATAACGCAATGAAGGGGAGTTGGAATCGTCCTCAAGATGTGACCACAGTCTCGAAGACCGCCTGTGGGATTTTGTGTCAAGTCGTCACCCGCAGATTTTGTTTGGCGATTCTCTCAGTCTAGTCGGCGCAATCATTCCGTCAAGCAGTCTTGAGTTGTTGAATATTGGTGTGAGCGGCGAGTAATTACCCTACCTCCCCCCTCTCCATATTACGAGGTCAGCCAGTCAGTGAATTGATTGCACAATGTTTTGATACGTATTCATGTTGAACTTTTTTCGCACCGAGTGTATCCGACTGTGCTAATCAGAAGTGCGGGGGAATTATAACACATTAAACACAAAAAGTAGTTCTAAATAAATATGGGCGTGATATTACATTTCAAATAAAAACCTTTAAACCTTGAACTCAGTAAATATATATATATCTACGGTACACATTCTAATTCAATGGCAATTGTGATTTGGGGGTCTTCCTCTGTGCACTACACAGTCGTACTGCCTCTAATAACGTTAGTAGATTATTTTAGGCTGCATCTTAAATTGGACGCGTTGATTTCATCTCGTCACGGCGAGGCACGTGCAGGGCTCTGGTTGGCGGTTGCGGTTTTTATTCCACTCCCGGCCGTGATTGACTGATATAACGTTAAAAAAAAACATTGTTGAATGTTTTTTTACACAAATGCTGTTAACCAAATTAACACTCACATCAAATCAAACTGTGTTTTCTTTCAAGGCATGTTTCCTAAACCAAAGCCCCCTTGTAGACACATTCTTACTTTCAATTACAACTTTAAGTCGAAGCAAGTAACATGATAATGAGGTTAACCTACAAACGCAGTTTGTAACGTCAATTGAATTTTCATTCGTAAATGCCAAGCTAAACTGGATGTGACGCAGCAGGACGATGAGATGAATGGTAAAGGGCCAGGCTGCATGACATTTTTTAATTTACGTCGTTAGTCATGAAAATGTGCCACACGGTAGTGAAACACACACACACACACGCAAAGAAGTGGACTCAAAACAAACAAAAGCATTGCAAAATGTAATTAAACTTTGAAACTACACGAGTCTGACAACAGATTTATTTTGTTTCTTGAAGCAAAAAAAATACGTCGAGTACATGTGAATGCCAAGTCAAATTGAGAGTGCATATCGTGAAAGTGCCCGTTTGCATCGCAACCTCTGTGCCAATTTGAAAAGTTACAACGACCCAAAAAAAATCTGCTCTTACATTTCAACCTCACAAAGAAAAACATCTATAATTATTTCTGGATGTTGAGTGTTTACATTGGCATTGATATAAAATTTCACAAAAAAGTAAAATTTAACGGGAAATAATACAGGAATTGGATTTATTGACTTAGTGCGAATTGTCTGGAAAAAAATTAAACTTGTGCCCAACGCTCGATTATTAAATTCACATGAAGAGAGAAACGGTTAAGCGGTGCTATTGTTTGTTTCGTATCAGATTTCACGGCTCTATTAAAGCGCGCTTTAGTAAGATGTGAACACGTGATGTCACTGCATATGGTGACAATTTAAAGTAATCATTACAATAATATCATTTAGGAGACGGTGTTGGGGTGACGGCGCGTGTTGGGTTGGTTAGGCGTATTGCGCTGTGAACCCAGCGAGCACAGTTTCTTATCCCAGCTCCGGCTAACATCAGTAGTCAATTATATCTGAACCAGTCGTGGGCCCTCCCTGCCTTCGCCAACCTGTCCTGGCAGTGTGCAGAAATATGATGAAAAGCACATATTCACCGTGACCAAAACGGTATGCGGGGAAGCTTTAAAATCCCGTCAAAGGACTGTAAACGATTGTAATTCTAAATGCTAAGTTGTGCGTGTATTTTATTGCGACCAGGTTGTTGGAGAACGGAACAAAACATGAATCCGGCAAAATAACCGGTAGTGGAAGGCAAGAGTGGCGAAGGATGACTGAGAAAGAGACGGACTGGTGGAGGAGGAGGCATGACAATGGCGAGGAGAAACATTGGAACACCCCGCACGTGCGATTAGCACGGCGGGCTACGTATGGTGCGAAAGAAGTGCAACATGCGCACAGCTACAGATGGCATTATTGCTGCTGCTGCTGCTGCTGCTGCAAGTTCGTGGACCCAGCGCCCTGCATAGAGGGGCTTGACGGGGTTGAAGAGGTTGGTGAAATACCGAAGTTGGTGGTTTTCTTGGAAGATAGGAGCAGTCATATAAATGTCATTTGTTATCTCTCACAATTGGCTGATACTTGTGTAGTGTTGTACTCACACGGACACTCTTAACTTTTCACCCGTGTTACTTTATTTACCTTGCATCCAGCGTGGATGCTCCTCACTTACACTAACACACACAGCCTTGTTCCGAACTCCCCAACGTGCGCGGTAACCACCCTGTCTCCCCCGCTCTCTCTCTCACTCTATACTCCGCTACCCTGTCCTGCTTCCCTCCCACCTCCACCCTGGTCCCTGCCCCCAGCAGGGGATCAGCCAACACTGCTGTGGAGGACGAGGTGAGGAGCGCGAGGACCTAGGCGTCTTCTCCCCGACTCTTGTTATATATCCCTCCTCATTTGGAGTCCTCACTTATCCCCCGTTAAGCAACCGCCTCCATGGCGTCTCCTGCACGCGCTATCCCACAATTATCCCTCCATCTCCCGCCTCTATGGCGCCTACCCCGTGCCCCAACGCTCACACCTGCTCGTCCCCAGATGCACCCGCTCAGTCGATGCTTCGCCCCTTAATTGCCGCCGCCTCTCTGGTGCCTAATGCATGTCCTCATGCTTGCACCTGCACGACCTCAGTTGCACTCTCTCCATCCCTGCTTCGCCCCCTAATTGCTGCCACGCCACTCCAGTGTCACCTCACATCACCCTTTGCTAACCCCACGCGTTACGCCACTACACTTGTGCACCACTTGTAATGAGCGATTAGCGAGGAACAGGCTTAGGTATGGTGTTCACTCAGAAATAATAATAATTCTTCTCAACCAATCAATATTTATTTTAAGTGCCGATATCGCTCTCAATAATGTTGGCATCGGTGCACATTTTTTTGCATGTGCATTGAACTTCTTTCGCACCATACGTAGCCAACCATGCTAATTGGAGGTGCGGGGGAAGGACAACAAACTTAAGACAAAAAGCAGTTTTAAAGAAATACGTTTTCAATCGAGATTTACAGCAGACCGGGAACGGTACAGGAATATGAACAAAAACATGAATGAAAGTAAGTCGTCGCGACATCAGCGGTGAACATCGACTGAGCAAAATAAAGCACAGCCACGCTCAACGATTATTTAGCATTTTTTTAAACGTGGTAAATAAAATACATTATACCCACAACGAGTAATTTCCTACAACTGACTGCACTGTAATGAATGCATCGTGTATACACAGAGGAGCAATCAGGTGCGTGTGCTATTGCTATTAACTTTAGTCAAATACAACTTCTAGGAAGAACAATGTATTTGATGTGCACAATGTATTTAAAACACCAACACAAATTTACAAGATTTATTTATTTACAACCCATCACTCAGGCTCCAGTGCACGTTCTGCAATCATAAGACTTTCCTGAGTCACGCAATATAAACCATTTAGCAGTGCCTTTATTGAAGTGAATTCCCCCTGTATGATGTTTGTTATTCATAACGATGTTGACTGTTTTTACTTTCATTTTATTTGACTCCTGTTTCAGAATTTCGGCAAAATCCACCGCTGGCCGATTAAATATTCCATGTTAACTTTACCGGGGCTCCCATAGCGCTGGAAAACATAAGCGATATACAAAAATAGAAAATTACCTTCTATTTAAATGATCAAACTACATACAGCATTCACAAATGTTCCTCTGTTTTGGGTAACCCTAAGACTTACGCATGAAGCGCAGGCAAACTTTCCTTTGCTTGACATTTTAAATAATTTGTTCAGCTCACACAGTGCACATGGCAAGATCCGCGTTTATGCACCCAACCCCGTATGGTGACCTCGCTCAAAGTTGGGGCATAGAAAACCTCAGTGGGGGCGACGGGGGGGCGGGGGGCACGGCAATGAATGTGTGTCATCACTCGGAGTGGTCACAAAAACTAATGATACAGGATGTTTTCACATCGTACACAATTGTATTAACCATTTTAATGAATCAGTACTTTAGTTACGTCACCTATGGCGAAATTCTGGCTTCAAGAAAAAAAAATACGAGGAATGAAATAACAATTGTAAAACATTATATCATGGGATATTTTTGTCAGCATCAAAGTATGAAAAACTAAAATAGTATTAACCCTCTCTGGAAATAAAAAAAAGTGAGTTGTGTTAAGATGTTCAAGCATCAAATAAGATACCTTTTGCAAATAATCCTGTCTGCATTAACCACCCGTACTTGTTGTGAACATGCAAACAAAGCATTGCTCTGGTAATAATATATACATTGTCTTTGAAACGGATTGGCCTACGCCAGAGACAGCTTCTTTATGGCATAATCTCAGCAGTGTCATATCAGAGAACGCCAAAAGGCCATCAGAAACAAAGACAATGCTATGGTCTGGCACTAGTGAGACTAGGCCGTAATGAAGCTGTCTTTGTTGTCGGCCAATACGTTTCAAAGCTAGTGCAAATATGCTTTGTCAGAGCATGATTGTTTGCATGCTCACTACAAGTAGTTGCACTTAATGCAGGCTTGCATTAAGTACAATGTCAGCAGCGCTTGTGCTTGTGGATTGCGTCGCCCCCTGCCATAGTAATATGGAATTTACACCACTGGGACAGGGCTGTAAAACGGTAGATGGGGCACTGCCTCAACACTCAATTGAGCAGGAAATGACTTTAACTTGACTTTTTAAGGGATTTTTTAGCATTTTTTTTTTACAGAGGGACCACTTAAAAAGAATCCTTCAAAAAGTATCGTCATCCATGCACAACCTGCTGTCCAACCAGAGTCCTGTTTTGTAAACGCTGTCATTCATTTTAATTGGCTTTCAGCCTAACCAGAGCTGTTTTGCCGCGATTTGTAAATAAGCCTTCCGGAGTCTGTGTGTGTGGCGGGGGGGGCAATTGTGTTTCAAGTTCAGCATTACGACTTTTACACCTGTTTTCAGAAAACGCTTGGCTCATGTCCGGCGTTGAGTGATGCAAACCAGAAGAGACCACACACTGTTTAAAGAAATGCCAATTTTAATGTAGACATTTGCTGCAAAAACACAATCTAACAAAGAAATCTATTTCAGAATGACCGGGACTTGAAGTCCGATGTTCATCTTGATTGAGCTTCGCCAAGCCAGAGAATTGTGAGATTTTCCGCGTCTTTTCCGGGATGCAAGCCAGCCGCTTACGAAGAAAACCCCGGGGCTTTGTCCACCCCTCGCCCCCCCTCAAGGGAGGTGCAAACGGAATTATGGGGCCTTGAAAATGTAAAAAAAATCTTTCAAAATGACGTTCATATTGAAATAAATGAAGCGTCCTGTCAAGGGATTGAGTGGTCAGTGATGATGTGCGCATCATCGTCACCATCATCGTCTCTTGTGATCGCTCATGACCACGGCTTTGCAGCAGTGTCCAATCGCGCTTGCCCCAGTAAATGCTCGCCTCTCCCCCGGCGTGTCCTAATCCCTTGTAAATCTCTGCAAAGCTCCCCAATCACGGACGGCGGTCGAGGAACAGAAGGGGCGAAGGGTTTACTCGTTACCAATTTGTGCGATCCGTCTAATTCCGTCCGGCTAGATTCGACATCGATCCTCGTTAGTGCCAACCCAGCGAGTGCTGTCGCATCTGCGAAATGTGACCACCTCTGCGGTTCGGTGTTCAGCAAACGCAAATATAACGGAGAGGGCCCATGAACAATAACGGTGCATCCGAATGTTAATTTATTCGAAGGGCTCAATGGATGTTGACAACGGTGACGTCTCATTCTCGAACGTAGCGTTGGCTTCCTGGCTACAATACCCGGGGGACTGCAGAGTCTGTCCCTGGGTGTCCAGTCTCGGGTGGTGACGCGTGGAGGTGGACTCATTGGTGGTGATGGAGCTGCACCAGGTGGTGATGGTGCTGCACCAGTGCTGGGCTCCACCAGACCGGTTCCCCTGGGACGCTGCTTGGGCTGCGTGCGCCTGCCTGCCGGAGAATCCGCTGATGATGAAGCCAGTGCCAGCGAATTCCCGTTCCTCAGTGGGGTCTCTATGTGCGTCTATGGGTCTCTATGTGAGTCTATGGGTCTCCATGTGAGTCTATGGGTCTCCATGTGCGTCTATGGGTCTCTATGTGCGTCTGTGGGTCTCTATGTGCGTCTGTGGGTCTCTATGTGAGTCTGTGGGTCTCTATGTGTGTCTGTGGGTCTCTATGTGAGTCTGTGGGTCTCTATGTGAGTCTGTGGGTCTCTATGTGAGTCTATAGGTCTCCATGTGCATCTATGGGTCTCTGTGTGCGTCTATGGGTCTGCTCCCACGTGTACTTTACCCACCTTCACCAACCAACACCGACCAACTTGGTCAAGGATGGTCAAATGATCGCCATGGCTTGTGAAGGTCTGCGTCCAGCAATGGATTGACAGGGGGGCTCTAAATGGCATGACTATGTTAATGATACTGCTCACGAATACGCACAAGGACTCATCTACTTACCAACATCAGACTTACGATCTTTCAGAGGTACGAGCAAACCTGTCCGTATATCCAGTAGCCTGTTCGGACCGAGAGTCGTAAGTTCAACCGCGGCGAAAGAGATGGCGGTGGTTGTTCGGTGCCAAGCAGTGGCTTGGTTTGAGTCTCAGGACCCCAAACACCGCCAGGTTTACTAAGGTGTCGGCGGCTGTTCACGACGCTGTTGCCTCTGACAAGTTGATTGATGAAGAGAAGAAGAGAGCAACTGTGCAGACATCTCTTGGTGAGTTTTTTTTCGAAGAGAGTAGAGAGGAAACGTGAGCACCAAACGAAATTAGCATCGACATCTGGAGAGCATGAAGAACCAGTGGCGTCTACATCTGCAGAAAATGAGGAACCAAAGCCATTCCCCTGTGTTTAGTGTAAATGCCGTACGTGTTTGGAATCGACAGGAGGAGTAAAGTTGGTGAACAATTTGACCTCCGAACAGAACTCTGGAATCTAACTCGTTCGTAAGTAGAGGAGTCACTGTACATTTACGTTACACTTCAATGAAATGATCATTCCCCGTGGCACAGCAGGGCATAGGGGACGCTGCGACATTGTGAATAGCTGTGCTCTCTAATACGTTTGACACGTAGGCTTTTGCGACTGATATTATCCACAGATGTTTATTTTTTGTTTGTTAGATCGCGTAAAAATAAACGTGAAGTGAAACCCCGCCACCGGCCGACATAACCAATTAGTAAGGGTCGTCACGTAAGCATAACATGCCAATGGGTTACTAGTTCAGCACGCCGGCGTGTTGGAGAGTAAACCCACAGCATTTACAGCTCGAGTACGACGTCTTGCCGGCAATGACAACAACCAGCCTCATTAGGCGAGAGCCAGAATTGCGGCAAAAACCTCCTCCTGTTTCCACCCTCGGTTGTAAGCAAACGAATCGACGAACGGACGGGTGAACGGCCAAGACGAATGAACCGCCGAATGAAACACTCCGCCCGGGTCCGTGCGACGTTGGACCAGTTGCCGCAGCGCGTGAGACTTGACCTCTGTCTCCGAGGTCACAGCTGTGGGATTAAGACTCCTCGCCCGCCCGCCTCCCACCACCCCCGGGGCTCGTGTGTCCGTTTAACTGCGGGAAGTTCACAGCCATCACCCGTCCGAAATATCCCACTCTGCTCGGTAGCGAAAGGCGCAGCCTTCTGTGAGTCACCGTGAAGCCGGTAACCGCCACGTGACCCGGCCCGCCCCGCGCTCCCCGGCACAACGGCGGTGGCTGGAGGGCCCCTCGGGAGAGACGGAGCCGTCGACGGCGAATCGACTCGCTCGCGAGGGTCGCAACAATCGCGAGATCGCGGGAGGTGGCTGCTGCTGCTGCTGCTGCTGCGGCGGCGTGGGGAGGACTTCGTCCAGCGGAGGATTGACCATGGCTGATTACGCTGATGATGATGATGGTGGTGGTGGTACTTGATTACCACTAAACGATTGTCCGAATGGACAGGATGTTTTTGAATGTCTTGGGTTTACTCACCAACACACCGGTGTGCTGTACTCGTAAAGAATTGGCACGTTTTGTTTACTTGACAAACCTAAGTGGCTGTGTTCGCTGGTGGCGGGTTTAACGACGCAGTTATATTTACGCGATCTAACCCAAAAAACAACTCTATTAAGGGCAGAATGCCACCCTCCCCCACCATGGTAATGTGGAAGAACAGTGCAGCAACCCCCCCCCACAACTCACATGGCGTGAAGAGTGACTGGTCCGGCAGCGGAGTGACACGGGTTGGACAGACAAGCGCGTGCATCTTTATCCATGCTCCCTCCAGACTCAGACTCGGGACTTCTTCGCCTGGCGAGGCCCACTGAGCTACGCAACCGACCACAAGCGCACGACTGGTCGAGCAGTAGCGTCAGATACAGGACATCGCAGGCAGGGGACGCGCCAAACCGACAACAGCAAACACAAACATTTATTTCTGAGATATTATGCACGATTGCGGATACACCATGCAAAGCACCATGCAGAGCATGGTATAGAGTAGGGCTCGCCAACGAAAACAACAACAAGGCAACACTATTTTTCTACCTACGTGACTTTACCGAAAGAACCAAAGAGTAAGGCAACATTAGTTTTCTAATTCGGTTTAAAAAAAAAACACACCCGCAACATTTCTAGAGCCGACGCTGCACGTGACAAGACGTCACAAAGCGGTTCCTTGAAGGTTCCAGAGACGCAGGTTCCCGACCCCCCCACCCCCCTTGGTCTACACCAGCGGTCCCCAACCTTCTCGGCACCAGGGACCGGTTTCGTGGAAGACAATTTGTTTTCACGGACCGGGGGGGTTCATCATTGGGTCTTTCCCCCTTTGTAAAGAAGCTCTCCAGCGACGTTTGTGTTTGACTCATTGTGGCTACTAGGGGTTAGAGCTTGTGGGCTCACCAACACCGTGACTGAGACGAGTGCGCGGTGCGGGAGAGAGGCGCGGACGGACGTGGTGAATAATACAACAATGGGGGCGGGTTCCACGCGCGGACTCACCGCTCTCACCTCCTGCTGCTGTGCGGACCGGTTCCTAACAGGACACGGGCCGGTCCGCGGCCCGGGGTTTGGGGACCCGTGCTCTAGAGCACACCCCACGAGCGTGACGGCAGCTCCGTTCGGTCACTCACGACGCTGCACGCTGCAGCAACCGCGCAGCGGGCCGATCGGCGCGGGCAGCTGCCACAGTCGACGCCGCTCAGCGAACGACTCCGGCAGATGAGCACCGTCGGGGCCGCTTCGCGCCGCACGGGGCCTCGAGGTCACTGCTGGGTGACCGTCCAATTTTACTCGGGCTCCTCCCCGAGGCTCGACGCCATCAGATTGCCGACGTCCAATCAAGGGATAATTAAACGCAGATGACGAGCCGGATGTCCCGTATTAGACAGTCCAGCAGAAATAGAGAGAGAGAGGAAAAAAACCCTGACCCCCCCCCCAAAATTGAGAAAAACTGGTTTTGATGTATCATTGCAATGGGGCGCACGTGAGCATGGTCATGCGCCTTTGGCCGTGTTTAGCTTGGCGGAGGACTGGCCGTTGATAAAACAAATTAAATCGAAAAGGCATTTATTTATGTGCACACACAAGCGCACGCGCGCGCATTCACACACATGTGTGTGAATGAAGCACCAAGGTTGTTTATTCATTTTGCCGCAGCGTCTCACGTCAATGGCCACGAATGGCATTGTGTGCCGTATTACAAGCTACGATAATAATACAACAAATATTTGAAAGCACCATGGACAGCTGGTAATACGGACAACTCACGATAAGAAGCTGGGCCGCGTCAGACGTTTATTAAACAAGGGAGATGCTTCGACTGCAACGAGGAGATGCGCTCACGATCTTCGTCATCGCCATCATAGGCTACGTGGGGGGAAAGGCAACAACATAAAGACAAGAAGACACTTCGCCAACAGCTATGCACGGAGACATTTAAAAGTCTTGCAAACATTGGATTGGAGGTGCAAATGGTTAAACGCGAATATAGAAAATGTTAACAATCTCAGAGTTTGCTGATGACGGTCATTTTAACAGCTGTTCTATTATTGCGTGTGGCAAAATGTCCAGGAGCCTTAATGGCAGTGTCGAGTTATGCTCCCAGCTAATGGAAATGAACGACGGGAAACGACTAATTAACTTAAAACATTTTTGTTGTTTCATAAAAAGGCTGCAAAGTTGGACCCATTGTGAATATGAGCAAAAAACAAAAGTCACAGTCATCATCAGCGTGGAATGCCCCCCCACACTGCACACCCCCCCCGCCCCTACATTTGCCCCCGGCTTAGTCGGCAGAGCCGAGTCTTGACAAGATGTCACTCACTGAGCGCGAAGGGTGCACGACAAGCAGACGTTTGCATTACTGTGACACAGGGGAAGGAATCCCTGTCCGGCCGAGCGTATTCTGGCAGAGTTATTCATACGCGCCAGCCAGCGCGCTCGGAACGTGTTTTTTTTTATTTTTATAAATAGTTTGCTCGAACGACTTGGTCAAAACGGAGCAAACCATCCGCGTAGTCCGTAAGCCCAGATCAGAATCAAAATGTGTAATTTACACTGGGAGGAATCCGATTAGCTACAAAGCTCTTTTGTTCACAGATGTCCAGTATCATGTCTGACTTGTTCATACCGCCTATGGTGACACCTCTGTTGCAATTCCAATTTCGTTGTGGCCAAAACCATCGAATCATGTGATTTAACCATGAGACGCGAGTGGATTATGAAGTAATTAACAGGTATTAAGTGACATGAATAAAAAAGGTACTGCTAAAGTTTAGCTACCTTAGGAAGTCCAAATTACTGCTCCTGAGCTGCGTCAGCCTCCTCATAATCGCCAGCCGTGATCAATCCACTGGTGGATTAGGGCCTCCTCGCGCCGTGTAAGTCATGGGGGGTTATTTGACCATACTTCACCACACTGGTCAGAGCGGGTTGCTAAAGGTCGGGTGATGGGGGGGCGGGTCAGTACCGGTTCAGGCACCACTCGCCACTGATGTTAGCCGTGGCCGCGAACCAAACTCAGGTGGCTGGCTTCCTAGTGTGGTGTGCGAAGCACTGGGCCACCACTGAATCCGCATGTGAGAGAGGTAAAGTTGCACCCCTGCAATTGCCTGCTCACAACACCGCCGGCAGAAGGGCCTTCCGAGCTCTAGAAGCCACTCTACAATGGCCTTCGTCGCCTTCTCTGCCATGCTGGCCAGATATCTTCTAAGAGGTGGGAACCTCCACATTTTATCCCCCCCCTCCCTCCCACCCAATAAATATTAAAAAACATCCTTTAGCCGTTAACAAGATCATCACGAGAACATTAGCCATAGTTACGCTTTCAAACGTGACGCCCTTGCGCTAGCGAGCACCGCTTCAGCCTCGCTTGCCGCTAACTTTCACCGAGCTGGAGACGTCATCGTTCCCCGCAAACGCGAACGGCGTTTTTTTTTTGCGCAACCGATTTTTCCACGCGCCCAACGGAGGGCTCCTCAAGGGCCACGTGAGGCCGCTGTGGACCACGTTGCGTGCTCTGGCCGCGTCGTGGTGCCACGCTTCGTTTTGGCCGCGAGCGTCTCAAATCTGGCAAGGCTCGGGCCGTGGAGAGGCCCTCTTGCGCGAGCCCTGGGCAGCGGTGGTGCCACGTTGTCGGCGCTTCAACGCGGGCCTTGTTATTATCACGGCCAGACTCCAGCGCCTGCGCCGTCTTAGAGCGCGCGCCTATCACCCAATTAAAACCCAAATCGGCCGCAATGAAACTGCTCCGCGAGCAATTATCTCATTAAGACGTCCCAAGACGCCTCGCTAATTAATTAGTTCCGCGCGAAGGCATGACCGTTCGCTCGTTTCCCACCGTTCAAAAAAAAATAGAAACATTGTTCTTGTAGCTCGGTAATGGAAAGCAGGCGAGGACTATTAGGTCTTCACGTTACATTTATTCATTGCCTTTGGCTGGGGTCGGCAACAGACGAAGTCTCCCTTCAAAGTGCGACCAGGAGGAATGAGGCTCATTAGGGTCTGCAGTTTCCTTCGTCCCTGGACTGCAGACGAATCCCACACACGCAAATATCCACCGACGTTTCTACGCGCACGGACAAAGCTAAAGGTGCCCCATGTAGCCATTAACATTGTCGGAGCAAGTGCTGTTAGCGAGCACCGATTTAGGGCCTGTGCGGTGCTCGCATCATGCCCGGTCACCTTTGTCTCCCCATGTTTACGCACCGTATCGCATCAGGTACGCATTTAAGGTCGAGCCGACTTCAGTGAGGCTCAACATCGACACGGAAAACAACAATCATACATCACAACTGCACACACAAACAAAAGACAAAGACCCACCCCCCCCCGTATAACCTTCAACAGACTTTTGGGGCAAGTGCTGTTAGCGAGCACCAATGAAGGCCCGTACGACCACGCCTGACCGCCTCTCTCTTCCCAGTGGCGAAGTTTACCCACAGCACCAGGAACTCATTCGAGGCCGAATCGACCTAGGGGAGGCCCATGACCGGTTCAGATAATTGTCACTGGAGTTGGCGTGAGTGGGAATAGAAGGCGGGTCGCCAGGATCGTAGTGCAGTGCAGTGCTAACCGCTGCGCCACCGCTCCCCACATCTGCACGAATACACCAACACGCGCGCGCATTAACTAAGAGGTTCGGTCAAACTGCAAGCGAGAGTATTTTTTTTTTTGCCATCACAGAGAAGAAAGGAAACGCCACGTTTTGCCAACTGGCCTTCTTGAAAAGCAGAGCCAGCGGTCGTTTCGAGGACACACAGTGGGTGTACGTGATGGGCAGATAGACGTTGTCAACAGTGGCCGAGTCTCAGAGCAGGGGAATCTGACAGGACGGAGCCAATTCCATCAACGGGAAGCGTCGAGTCTTCTTGACGTGGTCACACAACCGAAGGTCAACACGTTCTATCGTTCTTCACAACATAATAATTGCGTAATATGTGAGAGTAACGTGGAACAGTGGGCGCAGTGGTTAGCAACACTGCACTATGAAGCCAGTTGCCGAGTTAGATTCCCAACCAAGGAGCCCCTTAAACCCCAGAACCCTACACTTCACCAACCCACGCTGACCAGAATGGTGAAGTATGCCAGTAGAAATCAAGGCTTCCTGCATTTAGTTGTTTTATATAACGGAGCACAACAGTCCTGGAAGCTGAACTATTTTAGTTAGGAGCAATTTAAGCATTGGCACAGTGATTCACACACACATCGTTATAAACCCGGCTAATTAAGTTTGATACCTGTCCACAGCTAAATTCAGTGGTGATATCTGAACTGGTCTAGGGCCACCAACGAGGACTGACAAGCATGGTGAAGTATGGTCAAACAATCCCCATACCTGTTAGTGTGTGCAGGCCATCATCCATCACGGAGTGATAGTACATCAATTTGTGGATTAGTTTTTTAATTCGTTTCTCAATCCGCTTGTCCTGGTGAGGGTCGCGGCGGCAGCGTGTTGAGTAGGGCGGTCCAGACCTCCCTTTCCCATTAATTATCTAAATTATGTATATAGAAGAAGAAAAAACTCACTTTATTCAACATTGATTTTAGAAAGAAAAAATATATAAAAGGCAACGTCTCAGGCAATGCCCCTTCTTTATAACACACGAATGAAAAGGGTCATTGCCCGAAACATTTCTCAATTATATATTTTACCCCCTTTAAAGGGCAACGACAAATACGCAGAGAGTTTGTGTTGCTGCTTGTTCACCGCTGCCAACGGCAGCATCACCAAACAACATTATTATCGTATTATAAAAACAATAACGCAATGGGTCCCATTTGAATACAAGAAACCCGCCCTTCTAACGCATGAACGTCAGCGCGGTTGTCCGCACAGCCTCGCTCTGCTCCGGTGTGCGGCGTGACCTGCGCCCCACGTGAGACGACCCGGCGCCAGCGAAGCGGCCGGCAAAGGAAGGCGCCACGTGTCCCGCCGTGGCCACGTGTCCCGCCGTGGCCACGAAGGCGCCGCGCGCCGGTGGTAGTGTCCAGGCGACGCCGATGTCACAACCGTTGACGAACTCGCTTCTAAATTTCGATTTAAAGCTTTCGTGACTGCAGGGATTCATCTTCTTGGTTCTTTCGGTAAAGTCACGTGGAAGGGAAGTAATAAAATAATAAAAATAAAACATAATAAAATAATTCTCACGACGTTTCGGCCACAACGCAAGCAGCCGTCCTCAGGTGAAACCAGGTCTGTCGAGGCGACAGCGTCTGAATGAAACAGCACACGTGCTTGGAGCATATATATA
>CM025670.2:8109289-8136316 GCA_014621495.2 Entosphenus tridentatus | reverse complement strand
GAGGACGACAACGCAAGCAGCCATCCTCAGGTGAAACCAGGTCTGTCGAGGCGACAGACCTAGTTTCACCTGAGGACGGCTGCTTGCGTTGTGGCCGAAACGTCGTGAGAATTATTTTATTATGTTTTATTTGTATTATTTTATTACTTTTCTTCTACGTGACTTTACCGAAAGAACCAAGAAGATGAACTCGCTTCTGTTTAAGTCCCCGGCCAGAGTGTAGGCACCTGGAACTGGACTTTGTTGCCTTTCTGGTTGTCTTTGTGTGTGTGCGTGTGTTTGTTGTGTATCCTCCGCACCGCCGATTAGCACGGTTGGCTACGTGCGTTGTCAAAGAAGTTCAACATACGTACATACGTACAGCAGAGCCTCATTAATTGCCATTGTCTGCGCCTAATTCAACGCAATACTCACCAACGATGAAACATTGGTTGGAACAATTCGATTCGCCTGCGACAATGTCACCCAGAATGTGCCGGATTTCATCGGAGCTTCCAAGCTAAGCAGGTTTGATACTGGACAGTGCTTGGATGGGTGACCTCCGTTCGGCATAAGATGGGTGTTGTGGGCATAAGCAAAAAAAACCTTCACCAAGCCACACTGACCACAGCGGTGAAGTATGGTCAAAACACTTATTTCCTGCACAGCACGGGGAAGGCCCCTCATCCAGCAGTGGATTGCCAAACAGGCCGTATTTGAACACAGAGATGAATGTGCACCTTTCAAAAAAATGTGTTCAACATTAAAAAACTAAAACTTTACTCTGCACCAACTTCAAAACTACATCACGGTTTGGGTGACATTTCAATCAGAGGCAATGCCCAATGTTAGACGTTTGTCAAGTAGAACCATCAATGCTCGTCTACGGAGGTATTTCTCAACCTGCTAACCATTAATTCAGGCTACCAAATTGCACTTCCTATTCAAAACGGGAAGCTCAATTGCAATCCGTGCCGTTCGAAATGCCATTTTTTTAAAATTCCATATGCGAGTTCCACCCAACGAGGTGCCATGCGTAATGTTATATTGGACCGCAGACTACATTTCTACCGTACACAGTTATGGTTTGTTTATTATCATCATCATCATAATAATTAGGTGTTCGTCATGTTTATACAATATCCCTGCGTTTTGTTCTCCCGAGTCCCTTCCCAGTGCACTCGCTACTGTCGCGTCAGCCCCTTTTGGCCGGGTCGCCATTGGGGAAAAAAAAACCAAAGCAGCTCAAGGGGACCTGACCCGAAATAAACTGACCGACCCAAAATAATCACAGCATACGCCGCATTTAATTTAACGAGAACTCCAAAACAATTAGATATTTTAAAAAAAACTGGCCTTCCGGTTAAAACATCGATAGCCTCCTCCCTCCCGTAGTATTTTTTTCCCGCGAGGCTCCCCACCGCCGCAAGAAAAGAAAGAGAGGCGACTTTCTATGAATAGAAATGGTGAGAATAAGCAGGAGCGTGGCGCCGCGGCGAAACTGCGCTCTGTTTTTCGGCAGCCGGAGATGAATGTTGGACAGGTAGACACTGAAGAGGGAGTCAGGCGAAGCACGATGATGAACTTCAGGCGGAGGGACGAGAGTGGCGAGTGGGTGGGGGATTAGTGGGGGGCTAGAAGTGGGGGGGGAGGGGGAGTAACGTTGGCCGCCGCGTTTGGAGACGTCAACCCTTCAAACGTTTATAAACCCCGAGAAATCTTGCTCGGGTTATGTTTTTCCATTTCCAATTTTCGGAAACAACACCTCAAACTTTGGCATACGGACCGTTCTTTTGGCTGTAAATGAACTACTTCAATAATCTGTTATGTATTTTTCTGTGTACACATGCTGTGTGTATATATATAGAGAGAGAGACTCACACGCGCATACAGAAAGCAATACTGCCATCATGTAATGGTCAGCGCAAAGGACCTGGTTATTTTTTTCGGGCGTAGCAGTCACAACGATGGGAAACGTTTCTTGACTCCAGTCTCTGTCCATCCGGCAGGGTAAACGAGCAACACCCACACGGTAGTCGATCGCCAGGTCGTCCGTGTTCGGAGTGAAGTGTAGGCACGCCCACCTCTTCCAAGGTGTCAGGCCAGCATGGAAGAGTAGGCCAAAATAGCCTCCTCCTCTAGAAGGGCCTCTCCGGAGCTCCCTCGAGCGGAGGTCCTTCTGCCGGCAGTGGGAAGGACAAGCAAGTGCAGGGCTGCACCTTTATATTATAGATGCGTAAAGACAAAGTTCTTCTATTTTGGAATGGCTTTGAGGGCGTGGGCGATTGTTGTTACAGAGAGCACTGTGGAGGTCTGAATGCACCTACAGAGGTCTCTCTACGCCAAGTGGTGGCGGTGTAACGACGCATTGACCAACCACCTGGATTCTGGAGTATTCATTACAATTAATTTGTAACATTCATTTTCATTTCATCGCCATTATTTTTGGCTCGCCATCGGACAAAGACGGTCACCGCATCGCGCGGCACTTTCAGATGCACTTCTGCGGCCGTCTGGAACGCTCTTCCTTCCGATATTAGCAAGCCACTGGAGCTTTGCATTTTCAGATCGAAATTGAAAACTCATTTCTTTTGAACTGATTTTTGTGTTAAGCTTGTGGTCATTCCCCCGCACCTCTGATTAGCACGGTTGGCTACGTAAGGTTGTGAAATAATTCCAACAAACATATGTAATAAGTATAGATAAAGCATTAAATATAAATTTAAAGTGTGGAATGATTTTCAAATATAAACAAAATCCAAACTTATTCGATCGCCCAAATTTATAATCGAATCATTCAAACACAAACACTTTCTTTCGTGCGTGCTTCTCGTAGCACGAAAGTCAATGCTCAAATAATAATGGGAACACAATTTTGCCCTTGGCTATCTGATGCCGGGGCGTGGTGCACAGCGTATTGAGCTGACAACTGTTAACTTATTTCTCGGCAGAGAAATGACTTTGACGAGGGCAATTCGTCGCAGCGACCGCGAGTAAAAAGGCTCCGTTGACGCACGAGTTGGAAACTGCCAACGAACCAGCGAGGCTGTGGCCAATTCCGCGATTCTGATTTCGATCAAATGCTCTCAGCTAACAAAATGACACACGCGCACACACGAGCAAACTTGTTCGTAGAAAACAGATCCGTGTCGTAATGGGGCAGGCAAATGCTGCCAGGATACATAACAAACTAAAAATTACTTTATCCATGAATGCCTTGCAAGAGGCGGATCCTGCGTTGGGTGAAGTCTGAATCTTTAGTCATACCGGAGGAATCCGATGAGCTTTAAAGCTCTTTTTTCACATATGTCCAGTAGTAACAAAGGTCTGGGTGCAGCCCTGAACATGTTTACTCAAACCACTGCTTGGGGAAGGGTCCCCAGCACTATAGGGATCACCAAGGAGGCCTCTCTGTGGGTACTTGGCCTACTCTTCCACACTGGCCAGACATCTTGGAAGACATGGGAGTACCCACACTTTATCCCCACCACACGTGGCCAGGCGATCGACGACCTGTAGCGGACCCATTTATATTGCTGGGTGGATAGAGGTGGAGAAAACTTGAACCATTACTTTAACACAAAGATGCAGATAGTATGAAGAACGACGTGGTTTCGAAAAAACTGATTCTTTGTCAATTCTGGTCAGCTAACACCCACGGAAAAAAAGGATTGTTCAAATGCCATGCTTGGTGATCGAACCGTTGACCTCTCGATTGCAAGTCCAATTGCATCCCTGCCGTTTGGGATGTTTGGCCAATTCCATTTTCAAGGAGTGTTTTGTTTGTGGGATTACACCGGAGAAACCCGAGGGCACTCAAAGGCGGTGAACACACACACACACATCCGCACATACAGTTCCCTAATCCACATGTTGCACTGTCATCTACGGGCCACATCGCAGCCCAGCGCATTTGGGAGTTTCACAAATCTGTGTGATCCACCATCCCTATCTTCCGAAGCTCTGGTCCACAGCCACGTGCCACCAAGCCTGGCCGAGCGTCTGTCACCTGCGGCACAGTCCCTGTCGCCATCTAATTAATCGGCACAAGAGATCGTGTTGGCATTGGGGACCAAGCAACCGTGTCATTAGGCCCTCGCCCTGTTTTAAGAAGAGATTGTGCCTACATAAAATGCAACCCCCCGCACCACCGATGACCACGATTGGCTATGTACGGTGCGAAACAAGTTCAGCATTAAATACAATACATTACACACACACACACGTCTACCTTAATGACCTCTCAATTCTTGCTCTGGTCTCTCGACTTCCATCTGTTATTCACCGCTTTTAAAAACTTGGGGGCAAAGCAGCCTCGGCAAACGCTCTGGATGGCCACCGTTCTCTCTATGTGAACAGCGCCCTGACACGCGGCCACATATAGACAATTCACTATCACCACGAGGCCCTTGTCCATGGAGGCCTTCATCCAACAACAGTGGTTTGCACGGAGAGGCCTTCATCCAGCAGTGCATTGACAATGGGTTGAATATTCTCATTATTTTAGAGTTTTGCCACAGCCTACGGCCCAATCACACAGAATGTGGCCAACTTTGTCAGATCTCAAGCGAAGCGGGATTTTTGGGACTGGGTAATGCTTAAATTGGCGCCTGTACATGCATGCATGTAGTGTTGCAGCAAGCGACATTCTTGGGAAATGGGCCCAATTTTCAACCACGAGCCAGTCAATCAGCGCATCCTCCCCCTCTCCTCTGAAAAAGAGTTATTCAAAAATCTGTGTGTGTATATGTTCTGTATAAGGCAGTGTTATAAATGAAGGTGGTGAATGTGTTGCAGTATATTTCTGTATAGTTTTGTTCTCTCTCTGTGTGTGTATAGATCTGCTCCCACGAATACGTGTCGAACGTGGGGTTTACCTTGGCACGCACCCAGCATCAGATTACCCATTACGTGGCAGGTGCACAATGGTGTGACTCCCATCTCTTCAAGAGGACCGGTGGGAGTTGTGCAGCGCAGAATTCCCGACGATTTTTCCACGCTGCTGGCTTCCCCAACACAAGCAGGGCATTGTCCTCAGCCACGCGCCGGGGTCACCTCCCATTGCCCAAGCACCCGCAGAAGAGATTTGGTTCGAGGACCTTTTTGAAAAGAAGCTCCAAAATGTTTGGAATGAACTTCATGTGGCCATGAGAACTCTCAATTTCACGGATTCCTCCACCCCCCCCACCACCTCTCTCACAAATGATTATTGTCACGGTGCCGTCGTAATAATAACCATCGAGGCAGATACATTTCCATTTGCAATTCTGCAGCTTGCGGTGGATTTCCCTTTGTTATAGAATAGTCTTAGGATATTAAATCACAAAACTACGATTGAAGTCAAAGCAATAGGGCTCTTTATCTATGCAAGGAGACACCTATTAGGTGTCTAAGAGAGTGAGTAATGCTTATTGATAACTCCATTGCAATACAGCAGTGTAGTTCAGTGTAGTTCCACATACTTGCGAGTGGTATGTTGTTGTCGCTATTCATACTGTGTTGTGCCTTTGCCGTCGGTGTCATTCGATGAGCACATCGATTTTCAGAACTGCTGCCATTGAGAAGTGCATTCCAGAGTCATTCCAGAAGGTGACACCACAGAACTACGTCTGACAATCGCTACAATAAGCCTCTTTGTCCACAGAAGGGGTGCACACCTTTGCATGCCCTGCAAAATAATTATTGTAACGTGCCAATCAAACCGACAATTTTAAGCATCAAGGCTCAAAAAAGCCTAATTAAGTTAAAACCAAATCTAATATATTTTTTAAGTCTTAAAGCTGGAATAAGTTATATTAAGTGAAAATCTAATTTAATATGATGGGGGCTTTTGTGTGCGCGTGTGTGCGTGATTGGAAACTGGGCTGAGACCCATCATCTCGCTACATTTGAGAACCCTGTTTTATCACGGGGCGACTGAAGCCCGGATTTAGACCAAAGATCTCAGCTGTGTCGGCTCAGCGCTCCAACCCCTGAAACCACACGCATTTAAAATCCCAGATTTTAAGTCAGAATTATACATCGGAAATTATAGCGGGCATCCTTCCACGATTGAGGCATTTCATTCCTGTGTCAACACGAAGTGAAGTGATCCGCTATTTTGATCCGACAGCTGGTCCCTCCACCGTCTTTGAGGATGTCCACAGTGACTCCATCTGGTCCAAAAGACTTCCCTTTTAATGAAGGAAGTATAATATGTTGTAGAGACAGGCGGAGTGAAGCACAGCTGTCGGTGAAACATCTGGGCTGCAGTGACAATTTATATTATTGTTATTATGGGGTCAGAGGTCAATGCTTGGCAACTCCTGCAGGAATCACACTCGAATCCTGAAATTCCACGACGCATTATATCAGCAGTAACCACGATTCTTCCGTGGGAAAATCCCAAATAAAAAATCCCCGTTCACGAGAATGGGATTCTGGAGAACTGACGTACCAGCGAGTGGCGATACTTGGAATTGCCATGATCATTCCATTCATGTTAACGGAGATGAAAAAATTGACACCGCAATGAGTTGGGTTTCTATGGTCAATTCCTGAGCGGCCACGGAATCTCCATTTGTTTTACTGGCGATTCATCCCAATGGGATGCCTCTAACACTCTCCGTATCATCCAAAATATTACTGGTAGGAACCTCCTGGTTCCACCAACCCACAAGGGATTATTGTGTCCGTCCGTCGTGCATCCAAAAATGGGAGGGGTGGGGCTGGGTGGAGAGGGGAGGGTGGGGAGGGGCTGGTTGGGGAGGGTGGGGCTGGGTGGGGAGGGAAGGGTGGGGAGGGGCTGGGTGGAGAGGGTGGGGAGGGGCTGGGTGGGGAGGGTGGAGCTGGGTGGGGGGTGGGAGGGGTGGGACTGGGTGGGGAGGGGCTGGTCACCCCGTGGTGCCCTTATAAAACTCAACGTTTAACCTACTCACGCCGGCTTGTGCCCGCCCTCACAGTCGGCCATATTTGCGGAATACACCACGCCGCCGTTGACCCTGGCCATTGAAAGAGCAACCCAACGTTCCTACCAGCTCCCTCCGCAGGAATGGGTTTTTTGGCGATTCAATTTATCGCCACTAGAGGGCACACTTTTGTAATTTCCTGTAGAAATACTCGGCATGTAAGGGATGCGTTTTGTCCATCGATTAACTCTATATAGCAACGTAGATAAGCAGATCATAATGTCCTTCCTATATCTGTGCTCTCCACGTAAAAAAAAATAAAGTATTCCTACACGACCCATGGCCTTATCGGAGCGCACTATTTCAGCAGGACAATTTATTTTGTGTTATGTATCATATAATTCCGCTTTGAGCTAGACATATCTTGAGAAGGTCCTTGCCTACAAACATCTGACATTCCACGAGCATTGATGCCAACAAAGCCCGACTGTGCTCATGAGACGCAATGTCGCACCTACGATTAGAGCGCTTGGTTCGTGCGGTGCGAAACAAGTTCAAGATACACGCGCACGTGACAACCCAACCCAGAGTTTGCTTGTACCCGAACAAAATACCCACCAACTCCATGACCTCCTGCATACCAGGCTATTAAGGGCAATTGTCCAGTACGTTGGCTATTACTTTATACATTTCTCTTCCTCAGACCGTTGTCAATCACGAACGTCTTGAGGTTTTTTTTTTCAATTACAAACCACATGCGTATTGAAAACAATAAGAATACATGCATCATGAGCGAGAATGGATTTGGAATCGATTGATCGATGGTGTCACTTCACCTCTACCACTGAGATAGACGACGTCCCGTTAGGAATCGTACATCGAATCGCGATTCTGGCATGAAAACTAGGATTCAACAGCGAATCTTCCGGCCGCTGTCGATGGCAACGCGTGGAGCTGGGCAAGTTGAAAGGGGGTAGGCCTCCGCTTCGACGCGATTGACCGCCGATGTTGGGGGGAGGTGGGGGTGGAGACGCCAATGTTGGCTCGAGGTTACCTTCGGTGCGACGCCGAGAAGGATTAGGACGATGCCACGGGGCCAGCCGCAGTCCTCCACGTGGCCCAAGTCGCACCTACCTCCCCCCCACCAACAACCTCGAGTGATCCGAGGCAGCAAAGTTGCTGCTTGAATTGCATCTGGGAGAGATTTATCAAACTTGAACGCATCTGCAAAAGGGGAGGTAAAACAATGCACTGGTGCTGCTGCTGCTTCATTGGCGGACATTCACAATTAACAAAAAAAATATGTCATTCGTCAGTAACACTGTGGTCCTCAAAGAAAGAAATATCTCATAGGCCACATTTTGGTCAAATTATATATATACGCAAAAACTAAACAATTTTCTTATGTAACCAGGTAAGGTCACCTGAGCTATATAGCTTCTTTTTCAGAAGCGGCATGGCTACCACAAATCATAGCTCAACGAAGTGGCTCATGTGGACATGTATCACACACAAATATTCTAAACGGACGTTTCTGAATGTGCAGGGAAAAAACGAAGGACCCCCAAAAAAACCAAGCAAACCACGGGGAGAGAGACACGAAAGCTCCAAATATACAGGCGTCAGGGTCGGGATCGAACCCATGACCTCCTACATACCAGGCTATTAAGGGCAATTGTCCGGTACGTTGGCTATTACTTTATACATTTTTCTTCCTCAGACCGGTGTTAATCCCGAACGTGTTGAGGTTTTTTTTTCAATTTCAAACCACATGCGAATTGAAAACAATAAGATTACATGCATCATGAGCGAGAATCGATTTGGAATCGATAGATCGATGGTGTCACTTCACCTCTACCACTGAGATAGACGACACTTTAAGCCGAGAGAGAGAGAGAGAACGCGCGGTTGGGTCGCTTTCGTTACACGCACACTCCACGAAGGGCCATTTTATCCAATTAGCCGCTACACACCATAATCTACTCTTTCTAATGAATCCACAGGGTCCTAAACCCGCACTCCGCAGCACACAGAAGACATTTGACAATCCCTCCCTCCCCCTCTCACCCCAATTCCCTGGAGAACCCAAAATAATAATGAAAATTAGCTGGGGGAATGCTCACCAGCAACAAATGCGGTGCTTGCACTTTGTGCGCAAAAGCATCACGTGGGGTCTGGATATCAGTCATCTCCCGCCCCCCCCTCAAAAAGTAATCTCTATATCCGACTATCTCAATATCATTCCAACTCGCCAGTGATATCGTCCACGTTCCCAGCCCTCACAATCATCCGCGGTGTCGTGGTTATGACCCTGGAATTTGCAATCCACGTGTCGCCCGCTTTGGTGCGGCAGTTGAACCAAAGGGACAAGTTCATTAAATCCATCCCCCTACCCGCCTCTGTCCACCCACAAGTATAAGCGGGTGAAAGCACAGTTAGTCGATCAAGACGATGCCTGGGGGTTTGATCGTCCACGAAGCTCACCGTCACATCCTAAACCGCATCCACTGCACAAAAACCATGGCAGCAGATGCAGATACCTGATGGTGCACAAATGGAAAATTTAAAATTCTCCATGAGTGGTCTACGACTGTGGGTCATCCAGAACGGACAACGTGTAACGACGCAATGCCCCGATCCACGAATACGAAGGAGACGTCACGGCGATACACTACTCCACCACACCTGACGCGGTTGTCTGAGTTGACCACCTCGATGTGAAATCGGAGTCGTTGTTCTGCATCTACATCAGCAGAAGACGTTGGTCGGCAGGTTCGCGCGCGCGGTGGGGTAAAGTGTGGGCACCCCCATTGCTCTCAAGACGTCTGGCGAGCGTGGAAGAGTAGGCCGAAGACCCTCTAGAGGGGCACCCTAGATGGCTTCCTTTAGGTGGAGGCCCTTCAGCCAGCAGTGGGAAAACCTCAAATGACATTCACGACTTCTTCAGAGGCAGTCTTGCACTGGGGTGTTCAGTTGTGAGTGTCGAAAGAGGGAGTAACTCAGCAGCTCTGCACAGATGGATTCAATCCATGTCCCGACTGCCATCTTCTCTAGCCACCCCGCCGCCCAAACGCACAATACAGTTACTCAGTATCCAGGCAGTCTCCCACATTTGAGTACCAAACCGGTCTCAAACCTGCCTAGCTTCCGAGATCGGGCACATTCACGGTCATTTGCTTGACGGCACCCAGGCAGCCAAGGACCATAATGTCACCGAATTATATTCATCCAAGTATGCCGCTGCGTGCGCGTCCATCTCACTTTCGAGCCATACTTCGCAGTTCAATGCAGGCCCGTCTACAAAACACAATGCTGTTTGTGCCACTGCAGACACGAGTTCTGACAAAAGAGTCCACAGCAGTGACAGGAAGTTCAAAGTCACATTCTTAAACTCTGGCGGGGGCGGGGGGGCGGGGGGTGGTGGGTGGGTGGGGGATCCAGAAATGACAAACCCCGTCTTGTGAACACAGGCAAAGTCATCACTCATCCTGACCTCGATCTCGCTGCTATGAAGAAGAGCAATTGTCTTTTAGCACATAGCCCATTGCGTGTATATAGCCCCCTCCCCCCGCCCATCTTGTTTTTGACAGCTTCGTGGACGAGCGAGTTGAACATTTTGTTATTTGTACTTTGAGTGCGCGCGCATGTGTCTGAGCTCTTTCTTAAATTGTCGTTCACGTTTCAGTCACAACGGCAGAGATCTCCGCGAAACGCGTGGGCCGATTTGTTTGTTTTTTTCATATTTTGTGCATTTCAAGAAGGAGGAAGAAGTGGCCGCAACAAAAAGTAAAAAGCAGCCGACCTGAGTCTGGGAACAATTTGCAAGCCGCTTTTCCTGAATGTACACCAACGAAGTCTCATTCCCGGGGGAACAAAAGCGAGAAATTGGTCTACTCCTGGCTAGAAACATCGTCCCGGGTCTCGCGTCTGATTCCCCACTAATGGGGCCAGCCCTAATGGCTACCGAAACCCCGGGCCGACGAAGGTACGAATCAAAGAGCGCGGTTTTGAAAGAAAGTACCAAAAGAAAATCGCACCGGATTCTCCACCATCCAAAACACGAAACGACCCGCGGGGGGGAGGGGGGGTGCAAGGGGGTCGAGGGGATGGTGGGGGGAGTGTAGAGGGGGGGTGAAGGGGGGGGGGCGTGTACCCGTGGAGTCTTTGTGTGGCGCGTTGCCGTCGTTGCTTTAACGCTGCGTCCACACCGCAACGCATCCGCTCAGAAAGCCCCGGGCTCCCGTCTGTTCGCTTTTGTGGAACATTGTGCCAACTCTCCTTCAAGACTCCCCATCAATCTGCGCCGCCCCGTCTCGCCGATCAGTGCGTACCAGCTTCAACAGACCCACATCGACTCCGACTACACGATCCGCGTCTCGCTGCTGCTGCTGCTGTGCCCGTCGCGTGTCAACCCCGCGCGCGACACGGAACAGCGCGGTTTGAGGGTCTCCGGCACAAAGGCGCTGGAACATGGTGCCAGCTCACGTCCGGGATCCGATGCACATCAGAGTGCGCAATAAGAAATGTTCTTACTGACTCTTACCTATCCATAGTAGAGGCTTTTGGGTTAGATCGCGTTAATATATAAATGTGTCGTTTAAAAGCCGCCACCACCCGACACAGCCAACTTGTAAGGGTTGTCACGTAAACAGAACGTGGCCAATTCGTCACTAGTACAGCACTAGCCGGTGTGTTGGAGAGCCAAGCCACAGCATTTACAATCTGAGCCAAAAAACAATCTGGCCCCTAACCCAAACACCTATGTTATGGATGATATTGGTCGCGAAAACCTACGTGTTAAGCGGACTTAATGATTGGTTTGCTTTTACCAAGATCACGTTTTTCACCGTTGGCCGAGTGCATCGATCAGCAGTGTGAATTATTCACCACCCCGCAGGAGTGGATCCGTTGTCCGGGTTGTGTGCATTGACTCGATAACTTTCAATTTATTTTACATCGAAGTGAATGTGGCATCAGCGGGGCTTCGCGCAGAAACGAATGACAGTAAACCGTCACCACCAGCAGCCGCCATGATCTTTCCACTGCTGGATGAAGGCTTCACAGAGCCATCGCCATACCTCAGTCTCACCACGAAACAATCCATTTAAGCTACTGCGCACAAGCTGATCATATTACTCCACCTCCACCGTGGCGGTCCTCTTGGATTTCGTTCCCGACTTCCTCGTGAGTTTTGAGTGGATCTGGCCATTCCAGGAATTGGCTGCTCGACCATCATCGTTAACGCCATGACGGTGCCACCCGGTTTACATGGAAAATTATCATCAATTGACAAAATTGGTTTTACCTGTGCCAAAATAGAATCTAAACCGGTCACACTGGTCAAAGATGGAGCAGTCATCGCCTCATAAGATGGGCAGTGACGAAGATTGTTAACCACCAGACATCCTCCAAGGGCAGTCCTTTATTAACAGCCAATTGCACACTTGTACAAACGCGCTCATAGACGAATGCTTGAAACAGTGTGCATTGCCCTCGATGACAAAATGGGTCAGACACGTGGAGGATTGTTCAAGTAATGGAATTTATTTTTTCAAACGTGGAGAGCGAAAGAAAACGCACTCGAGCCCAACAAACGCGGTGGATCCAGCATCGCGAGCATACGGATCAGCATAAAGAGATTTGTCCAGGCACAATGACATCTCTTAAGATCGACACCGCATTGGTTAGACTTGAATTGTATTTAGCACTCGGCAATCAGATTGAGTACTCATTTTCAGTACTAAATTACTGAGGAATTCTTACGGTGATCGAAGGTTCGAGTTTACACGGGCATTACTGTTTTTTTTACTGTTACCACAAAGAGACTGAGGATGGTTGGAGGATGTAAATGATGACCGTGGCTCTTGTAGACGATGAGTTCTCTTCTGGGTTACGTTGAAGTTTGTTCGATATTATTTTTTTCTGAAAACTTTGTATGCTATTGAGGAATGAATGTGAGTCACAAAGCAAGGTCCGCTGATCGTTACGAAGCCTGGGCAATAAAAACAAACGCACACTTTCAAGTCTAGGCAACGTATCAGCTTGGGCAGCTCTGATTTCTATTGACAGCCGAGTCAGTGGTAGGAATTCCACATTACCATGTCAGGAACCAATCTCTCAATCTCTATGCGGCTCTGACACTTTCAACTCCCTATAATGTGGTACCAACGGTGGGATGATGGGGCCGAGTGGTTTCTGACCAGGATTTTAACTCACAACTCTATTATTGCAAGTTTCCCTCTAAGCACAATGCCACCTACAATCACAATATTACTGGTAGGAATCACCTGGGTCCATCAGCCCACAGGGGATTATTGTGTCCGTCCGTCCGTCGTGAATCCAAAAATGGGAGGGGTGGGGCTGGGTGGAGAGGGGAGGGTGGGGAGGGGCTGGGTGGAGAGGGTGGGGCTGGGTGGGGGGTGGGAGGGGTGGGGCTGGGTGGGGAGGGGCTGATCACCCCGTGGTGCCCTTATAAAACTCACCGTTTAACCTACTCACGCCGGCATGTGCCTGCCATCACAGTCGGGCATATTTGCGGAATACACCACGCCGCCGTTGACCCTGGCCATTGACCGAGCAACCCAACGTTCCTACCAGCTCCCTCCGCAGGAATGTGTTACTGGACCCGCAATAAAAAACTAAATTGTTTTTACAAATTATGCTGTATCGTCCTAACGGCTTAATGCCGTTAAACAAATGCCGTTAAACAAATTATCAATAGGGAAATCTTAAAGAGCAGTGCTCCACATGTGTCAAATAATGGTCCCAGAAGATGTTTTTCAAGAGGCCAAATCGTGATGGGACAATTTCCTCCAAGCTCTAAGATTGTTTGTCACGTAACAATAAAACCAATTGCATCAATATGTTTATATTTTATTATTATTATCATCATGTGGGGCTTTTGGAGCCAAATAAAATGCAAAAACAAATTGATTATGTAGCTCTGTCATGCAGTCACTGGTAGCCAAGCTGAGGGCAACAACGCTCACACCGAGAGCCCGGGGATAATCATCAAAGGCGACCGTAACCCGGATTTGAACCGAGGAAGGATGTCGTCAGTCGCTGCTCAACGCGCTGACCTCCGAGCCACCCGTCCAATTATGACTGCCAACACGATTTTAAAAATATATATTCCAAGAGGAGGTGATATTTATTAACGCACGGGCAGACGATAATTTATCACCAAGTGTTTTTTTTAACCCGGTGCACGTATTTGAACTTACTCTTTGGTTCTTTCGGTAAAGTCACGTAGAAAGAAATTACATTAAATAATAGAATACGACGTTTCAATTGCAACACAAGCAATTGTCATCAGGTAGAAAAGAAACCTAGTGAACTTCAAATTTGAGAAAGAGACAAAACACAGACACGGAGACACACAGACAGACACACAAGCAGAGAGAGACAACACAGATACACACAGAGAGAGACACACAGAGAGAGAGACACAACAAAGACACACAAGCAGAGAGAGACAACACAGAGACAGAGACACACAACATAGACACATAACTTATTTCGCACCGTGCGTTGGGGAAGGCGAGCGGGTGGTCCATAAAAGGTCAAAACGCTGATCTGGCACCGCCAAGATCCTGGTTTTAAATTCAGACAACCAGCCGGAATTAAATATAATTATCAAGTGCTGTGTCAGCTCAGACATCAATAACAGCGCCAACAACTCCCCCCCCCCTCCCCCCCATCAAATGAACATTGGTTCTGCACTTTATTCGGCAAAATTCCCGCTAAACAAATCGGTCCGACTGTCCTGCGACAAATGCAAATCTCATATGCAGAGCGAGCGGGAACAATGCCGTCCCTTGCCACGGGGCCTATGAGAGCTCAATTCTGAAGGGGGGTCCCAGGAGGTGGTTTGCGATACTCGCTCGCACTGCTCTGCGCGAGACCAGAATGGATTCTCCGTCTCAAGACGCGACAGCGATAGCACAAATGGGGATGAAATTGCCTGGGGGGGGGTTGGTGGGGGAGACGTAATTTATACTGAAAACCTGCATCGGACTGCCGTGCGCAGCTATGAGTCACTGCTGGAGCATTGCTAGTATTTGCGCGTTCGGGATTCAAGTGGGTGCACTTTGTTTGTCTTGGCACGATGTGGCGAAATTTGCGTTGATGGGCTGTGCGTTAATCGCCGGGGCTCTGCGCTCCATCCCGGTGATACGGCTTTCATTCCTGCCTCTGAGACCCGCCATTCTTCTAACGCCAGCAGTTTAAAGTTACCGTGTACCTACCTCGGCTTGTCTAGCCTCATTGTGAATGCACCAACAGCATTGCGCATACGACGTGCGTGTGTGCGTGTGTGAAATAAGCACAATTAGAATGCTCGGTCCTTTGGTTGATCCACCTGGTGGACAAAGGCCTCCTACGGCATGTTGATCAAGTGGGTTACGTGACCATGCCTCACTGTGTTGTGCAGTGCGGGTTTCTCTGCAGGGAGCACGCCCCAGGATCAGTTGAGATGTCGCTTACACCGCCTATGAGAGCCCTTGCCAGGGATTTAACACTGGGTAGCCCGGCTTCTTGTGCGGTGCGCCAACCACTGTGCCACCGCTCCTCTCCGTGAAATTATTCGTACGCAGATGATTGAGCGAGTGGGTGATGCACATTCTGGTTATGCTCCAGGAGAGGAATGGAAATGTGAAAACTGGCACAAGTATCGTTGTGGGCTAGGCTTTTAACTGAATATATAAAATAAAATAAAAAAATTCACAACCTTAATTTTCAAATATTGGAGCCACTCCAAAATATTGCGGCGTGTAAGTGGATTGGTTTTAGGCGCAGGAATGGTCAAAATGAAGTTGTGCATTGCTTTACATCTTGTGCAAAACAATTCATGTTTTAAAATCCACATCATCGGTGAACCAAATAATTCACCTGCTGAGAAGTGCGATAAGCAGCAGAAAAACGTTGCTTCCAGTTACACGGCAGGAAATGCACGACTTTATTTGAAGGCTGTTAAGACGGTTTTGTTTGCATTGTTACCGATAACAGCACAATATAGGGGCAATGAACGACGTTCCGGGTTTGCCGCGCACAAACCACTGTCTCGCAATAAACTTCACACGTTTACCTGTTTAACAAGGCTGTAACAAAGGGATCTGCGTGGTGTAGTGGTTAAGCGCACCTCCGATGAGCACGGTTGGCTACGTACGGTGCGAAAGAAGTCCAACACACGGACGCACATCGCGGTTCGATTCCATTTTATGGTGCGGTCGTTGAAACAATTCTGCAGGTCTCTTAAAATCACCCCGCACCTCCATCCATCCCCGCAGCGGTGTAAACGGTCGCACGACGGCGGACCGCCAGGTCTCGCGTGGCGGGGGCAAAGTGTGGGGGTGCCCCCCCGCCTCGAGCCGAGACATCTGGTCGGCATGAAAGAGAGCACCGAAATAATACCCTGTGGAACTCTTTCGAGTGGAGGCCACTCCTACCATCAGCAGCAAGTGGCAGCGTCGGCGGCGTGGGCAATTGCAGGGCTTGCACCTTTAACCTGGTCACGGAGGGGCAAACGCACGACTCGTGACTTGGGCCGCAGTGCAGTTAATGCAATGGGCGCGTGCCATTGGTTGCTAACATTCCATTGGAATCGGTCACCGGTGCGTGAAAGCGTTTACCGGTGTAGGTTCTTGACAGCCCTGATTGCTATACGGAAGGGGTTGGCGATGGAGCAGAGGTGCGGTGTTTAACGCACTGCGCCGATGAAAGTAGCATCCCAAGTTTGATTCTCAGAAAGAGCGACGGTCAGTGAACCGTTTGTGGCTCTCACCGCCTTGGACAACCTGCACGGACCAGCGCGGTGAAGTATGGTCAAACAACCCACTCTTAACCGACACGCCGCGGGCAATGCCTTCATCAAGCAGTGGATACAGGCAAATACTGAAACAAAAATATATTTTATATATTTGTATAAGTTACGTGCTGTTTATTACATTGCCGTTATTAAAATTAGATAGTTGATATCCATACAGGGGCAATACCAATCACGGCATAACATCGTGGGATTCCTCCAAAATTGCACGTGTTGCAGGTAAGTGGAATCTAAAATATCAAAAGGCCACGTGTACTGCAGAGTTACATTTAATACATTTTCATTCATTTGAATTTCAATTCCATTTGGGAACAACTCCGAGATATCGCTTCCACGATTTTGCTGTTATTCAAGAGCCTCAAAACGCAGACGAATTATTATTATTAATATACCTGTGGAATGCCCCGGTCGCCCAGGTGCACTTTGTAACACAAATTTCATTAACTAGGGGATAGAGAATGTAGAGACACACGGCAAGGACAGACACCAAAGCGAGGGAGCTACATAACACCAGATAAACCATACAACTTTTTATTTTACCTGGTAAGGCCCACTGAGCTATACAGCTCATTTTCAGAAGCGAGCTGGCCACAAATGATAGCTCAACGAAATAGCTCATCACGTGGAAATTTATAGCAGCCAAATACTCCAATCGCATGTTTCTAAATGTGGAGGGGAAAAAATACCGGTGGACCCGGAGAAAAATCCACGCGACCACGTGGACAGAGAGAGAGACACGTAAACTCCAAATATACAGCAGGCGTCTTCAAGGTCGGGATGGTGGGGGGACACCGCGAGAGTGGGACCTTGGCAGTCGTGAGAGGTGGCGAAGGCTTGCGGGAGAGGAGAGGCCCTTCATCCAGCCGCTGATCGTGAGCAGACCTCGGGAGACTGGGGTTCGCCTCCTATGCATTCGTTGCCGGACTCTCGTTATATTAAATGAAAAAAAGGATGCAAGAACAGGTGTGGTGATCACGTGCTGATGTTTTCTTGTTCATGTTTTTGTTTTTTGTTTGTTGCGGTTGCACCCGATTCAAGAGCCGAATGGCTCACAGGGCTCTACCTAATAAATGAACTTGAACTTGGACACGCACGCGCTACGGAGGGAGGGGGTTGGCTCGAGACGACCGGTCGATCGGCAGCGTGCGGCTCCGGGAGTCACGTTGCGCGGCTCGAGATATACATCGGCACCGCTTCGCGACGTCATTTCATTCAGGAGCCGCCGTCTCGCGACTCATCGCGTGCATTGCGGCGGTTTTCTCGAAGCGTTGACTTTCTTTGCGAATTTGAAGCAACCAAAAAAAGACGTCTCTCTTCTTGGTCTTTTCGTTGCCGGTCCCTGGGGCGAGGCGTCAGTCAACCAAGCGGACGTGTCGGGACCAAAGTAACTCAAGGGGCACCGGGGGGGGGGGGGGGCATGAACTATCGGCCCCCCCCCCTGAATCAACTATCATAACTATCATCTCAAACTGAAACCAGGAATTCATATTCTTTGTTTCTTTCGGTAAAGTCACGTAGATCGAAACATAATAATGAAGATAAAGTGAATAAAAATACCGCGACGTTTCGATCGCAACACAAGCGGTCGTCATCAGGAAAGGGGTGACGACCGCTGTGTGTTGTGCTCCTGATGACGACCGCTTGTGTTGACGATCGAAACGTCGCGGTATTTTTGTTCACTTTTTTATTTTTAATTCTTCCATCTACGTGACTTTACCGAAATAACCAAAGAATATCAAAACATAAATTTCAAATAAACAGCTCCTTGTCATACTCCCTGGTTCATTCGGTAAAGTCACTTAGATAGAAAAAATAATGAAATAAATAAATAAAACTCGACATTTCCTTGTCATTTTCCTCCTTGTCATTCAAAAATAACCAAATGAAGTTCTATTCTCCATCTTGTCTGCGAGCGTTGCTTTCTCACCGCTACATCTCTATCATCTGTTATCTCACAGGGAAAAGTCGGTGGGGGGGGAGGTCTCCAAAGATAGCCTTTGCACAGGGCCCCCCGATTAGCCGCCGCCGCCGCCACCGCCGTGTTTTAGTTTGAGGAGCACCATTTCAGTGAGGATGTTTTGATGGCTCACATTCCGACCCCTCCCAGAGTGGCCATCCTTTAATCAGCCTCAGAATGTCGACTAGCTGCGAGCGAGGCCCCCCCCCCCCCCCCCCCCCCCCCTTAGCAGCAATTTGTGGTTCGCAATCAGCAGCAAATTTAATTTGTGTTTATGGGTGGAAATCATTGAAACTGGAGGTCTGATTGCCACCCGCCTTGAGGGAGGGAAAGGGAGAATATTGCAGTGGAGCGGTGTTCTTCATTACGTGGGTCAGACAGCTTGAAGCTGTTACCACGGAAGGGTCCTGCCTCTTTAAAAGCATCGCAGGAAGTGCTGGCAATCAGATTAAATGGACTGCATTTACACAAAGAAAAGAATCAAACATGATCATAATAATGGTCTTATTTGTACCTACGAAAGCCTCGCCGAGTAGTATGGCTTTTTACAAGAGGCTCCTCCGTTGCAATGAATCAATGCGTTGAACTCGTGGGCACGGCACTGAAAGGGGAGAAGAGTCAATGATTAAGTGGATGGGAAAAGCAAATCAACAGGAGAGGGAACAGAGCAGAGAGAGAGAATTGACAATTAAAAGGATCAGGGATGGAAAAGGAACAGAACGATGTAAGTAAAGGGTGAGGAGAGATGAGGAGAGATGAGGAGAGAGAGAAGGAGGCTACAGGAAGGTCGAGACGCTGCTGCTGCTGCTGCTGCGGCACGGAAGAGCGGCGTCTGTTTTCACAGTGGGCGGGGATGGGGGGGAGGGGCTCAGAGTGGGGGTGGCCACACAAGTCACGTGATTTACGCGAGGCTCGAGCTGATTGGCTGTATATTCCGTTCGTAGCGTTTTGACCAAATCGGTTATGAGTCGGTTTCGCTTCACGCTGGATAAAAAGCATTGTGTGGACAAGCAACCCGATTAATAATTCATTGCTGAGCCGTCACCTGCTTTGCCACCCTGCAGGCCAAAGCATACAACACCTGGTTTGTCCCGGACAGACTCCGCACTCAACGCACTAAGCACACTCAGCCCTGCTCATCTTCCAAGCTCTGTCAAGGTCGGGTGATTTCGCGTGTATTGGGTTGTGGGCAATATCTGGCGCTAGCAGACGTCGCTAGTTTAGAAATCCAATTATTGAGAGAGTTTTAAGCGTTGGTTAACTTCCTTTGAGCTAACGAGAAAGACACATCTAAAATACGTTCCTTAATATAAATCTCGTCAATCCCCATGTTTGTGGATTTTTTTTTGGAGTTCAGTTTACCATGGGTTCCAGTTTATCACGGGTTGTAATGTGCACCGATGCCTACTTTGTTGAGGGCGATCTGGCACGTTAAAATAAAGATTGATTGAAAAGAAATCGACTAAATACAATTATCTCTACGAAGCAGAGTCATGCCCACTGCAGCAATAATTTCACTGTTACATTCCTCTTCGTTTACTGCCTAAAAAACTCAAATTACATCCGTAGTGCAAAAAAAAAACATAATTCCGCAATTCTGATTATTATTTATTATTATAAAATGTATTTTAAAATAATGTTGGAGCAACGCTAAATCTTGAACGCAAGACACCGTGCATGCATGTCGGTAATGAGAGCAGTTAGCGAGCACCTATTAAGGTTAGCACGGGACGCAGTCAAGTGGTGGTATGGCGAGCACCACCAGCACCAGCACCACCAGCACCACCACCACCACCACCAGCACTACCACCAGCACCACCACCAGCATCACCACCACCAGCACCACCACCAGCACCACCACCACCAGCACCACCACCACCACCACCAGCACCACCACCACCACCAGCACCACCACCACCACCCAACCGACTGATGTTGACGCAGGCTGCATCAAGTACACGCGTCGTGGCCGAGGGACGCGAGGGGAGAAGCCCAAGACACGCTCCGCGTGGCCCGCATCGACACAACGGCAATGTGAAGGGACTGAGAGAGAAAAAAACCTTCTCCGACCAAGAAGCACATGGAGAAACTTCAAAAGGCGCGAGCAAAAACTTCAAAAAGCCTTAAGAGCGGCTGAATTTATATACGTTATGTTTGCGTTCTTTGAAGTGGGAAATTCTGCGGGATTTTGTGGAATAATTTATATATATAGGATATGATGTGGCTTCCCATAACTCCCTGTAGAGATAATGAAAAGATTGTCTCTCGCAAGGATGTGTTTGTGATGTCCTCTCTTGTTTGTTGCACAGTCGTCGTCTCACTCCTCTAATCCTGGACCCTTTAATGTATCCTCCTTGCCTTCCAAATTCCAGGTCTGCTTTGAAAAAATAATGTTGCTTTGCTCTCGCTTACTTATAAACGAATTGTAGATGAATGGGATTGAATGGAAGCAGTGGGCTCGGTGGTGGTGCAACAGCGCACTGTGAACCTGACCTCATGAGTTCGACTCCGGGACACGGCGAACATGAGTGGCAAGTGACAACTGAACGCGTCCTCGGTCCCCTTCCTTTGATGTTGTTAGATGTTAATTACTTGGCGTGGGTTCGATCCCGACCCTGACACCTGTACATATAGAGAGAGTTTGAATGTTCTAACTCCCCGTGGTCGAGGAGGTATATATAGCTTAGTGGGCCTTACCTGGTAAAATAAAAATAGTCAGTAAATAGTTCATCGTCATGGGACCTCCCTTGCCAGCATCAAAATATGAGAATAGGTTTTACCCTTGCTGGCAATAAAACAGGTTTACAGATGCTAAAACACCAATCATGTCTGCATTAACTACACATGCTTGTGGTGAACATGCAAACAAAGAAAAGCTTGCTCTGATAGCAAATGCATTGTCTTTGAAATCGATTGGTCCACACCAGAAACAGCTTTCTTTAGAGCCTAGTCTCAATTTAACCACATATCCTTGTAAAATGTTCGCCACAAGTATATGTGGTTAATGCAGACATGATTCCTTGCAAAAGGTTTCAGTTTGGTGTTTTGACATCTCAACACCTCCTGTTGTATTGACAGCAAGGGTAAAACTGATTCTTGTATATAGTTCATCACACTGCATTGGATCCCCCCTCAATCAACCCACAACTGCGACCCCATTAACACAGCAGGGTTCGTAGCGCAGCGCGCGAACCGCTACACCACCGCTGGTATATATACACAAAGACAAAGATCCCCCATATAGCTTTAACATACTGTAGGGGCAAGTGCCGTTAGCGAGCACCTATGAAGGCCGCAACAATACACGAGTGGGTGGGTGGCCAGCACCACGTCCGACCGCCTTTGTCTCCCTAGTGGCAATGTTTACACACCGCACAAGGTACTCATTTGAGGCTGAGTCGATCTAGGGGAGGCCTAGGACCGGTTCAGATAATTGTCGTCACTGGTGTTGTCCGTGAGCGGGAATCGAACTCGGATCGCCGGGTTCGCAGCGCAGCGCGCTAACCGCTACACCACCGCTCCCCACACACACACACAGACACACAGACACACCACAAAATCTGAAACTGAGATGTACATAAAACTCATTGTGTGATGTCATGTTCGATTGTGGGTGATGAATCACTGAATAAACAGGCGAGTGTCTCGCCAAAACAAAGGCTGGAATAAATAGCGTTTTTGTTCATCAGTCTCCGGGACTTTCCGGACCAGTGTTTCCCATCAGCATTTGTTCAAACTGACACAACTCTGGGCTGGCTTTGACCTCCAGTGTCTCATCATGAGGCGCAGCCTGCGAAACCAAAATGCTGCTGCGTTACATGATGTTAGAAATAAGGCGAACACGGAGGATTTGCCCAACGCAAAAGCTAATTGTTGTTACTAATAGGGTTAAATTTCGATTTAAAGCTTTCGTGACTGCAGGGATTCATCTTCTTGGTTCTTTCGGTAAAGTCACGTAGAAGGGAAGTAATAAAATAATAAAATAAAATAAAAATAGTCATAATAAAATTATGTTTTATTTTTATTATTTTATTATTTCCCTTCTACGTGACTTTACCGAAAGAACCAAGAAGACTAATAGGGTTTTTCTCCTTTTTTCTGGCAACAAAACTGACACCTTTTGCAAGGAATCATGCTTAAATTAACCACAATACTTGCAGTCAAATGCAAACAATTGTTGTTGTTACAAAAATGATGCTGTGTTATAGATTAAAAGGGTGGATAGAGGGGTAGCTCTGAAATACCCCGTTCGTGCCGCTGTTGGCAGAAGGCCATCCACTCGAGGAAGCTTTAAGAGAGGGACCCTGGAGATTACGTTGGCCTCGTCTTCCACGCTGGCTGGCTGGAAGTCTCAGATTTATAGGCAGTGAATTCCTAAATAAACAGACGAGACTCTTACAATGTAAATAGCATCACGTGACCCTGGAGCATTTTCTCAACAGGGCTGACTGTCGACGAGACTGCCGGTCAAAACCATTGTAGGGGAATAATGATTACCCTGGATATTTGTTTCCATTAATAGATATTTGGTGAGTCATTTGTACCCTCAGGGCAACAAATATTGCTTCCCAACAGTGAATATATTTGTTTTGAGTTAATTGTAAAAAAAAAATTGGGGATTCAAATATTTGGAATGGGAACTGATATTATTTCTGAATATTTGTGCTTTGGCATAATTGATATTTCATCCTTGTTCGGTCATGTTGAGAGACGACAGGGCAATGATGTGGGTCAGAAGGTGCAAGTGGAAGGAAAGAGATCAAGAGGAAGGCAGAAAAAGAGGTGGGGGGGGGGCGATGTTGTTCCGATGGGACATGGTGGTACGAGGAGCGGAGAAGGTTGGCAAGAACAGCGGCCCCCACGTGAGTGGAAGCAACGCATGGAAGAAGAAGAATATTTCATCCTTGGGGGAACATTCTGGAGGAGAGTCAAGTCTTTGCCTGCTGCTGCAAACATTGGTCCACAAGGTTCATAGCATGGATAAGAAAAACATGCAGTGTGATGATGAAGATGCCTGTTTGTTTATACATTTATATAATATATAAATTATATATAAAAGGCAAAGATCCCCCATATCGCCTTCAGACTAAAACATGCTTTAGCCTTTCTGGCATAAATACAGGTGTTCACACACGAAATACACACCTATTGCAAGGCATCTTGCCTGCACTAACCACACATACTTCTGGTAAAAAATGAAAACAAATATTGTTTGATCAAGCATGCATCATCCTTGGAACTGATTGGCCTACACCAGAGAGCCGTTTATGGATTTGTCTCATTGCTAGACCAAAGGCTGCCAAACGGTGAACAGTATAAGGACAACGCAAACAAAGCATTAACAGCTCAGGTTAAGCGGTTATAACTATGGGGTCATTTTGCCAATGTGCTAACCACTACCGCTCCCCATCATACATATATATACATAGACAAATATCCCCCGTATAGCCTTTAACACACTGTTAGGGCAAGTGCTGTTAATGAGCACCTACGAACGCAGGAACGATACACGAGGGGGTAGGTGGCCAGCACCACGCCCGACCGCCTTTGTATCCCAAGTGGCGATGTTGACACTATACAGCAGGTACTCATTTTGAGGCTGAGTCGACCTAGGGGAGGCCAAGGACCGGTTCAGATAATTGTCATTGGTGTTGTGTGTGTATATATCGTATATATATATTGACATACACACATATGCACACGTAAAACACACACGATATACGGCTCATACATTTCATGGAATATCGTAATTCAGCCCGCATTTTATTTCTGCAGTCTGCACATATGTGGTGCATAAAGTAAATTTGTAGGGACACGTTTAGAATTGGTTATTGCATTTTGTAGTTACAGTCATACATTTATACAGGAATTCCGGCGGCATGGACGCACATTCGTCATTTTCTCTTCTTTCTGCAAGAATGTCCACATCTTGGGAAACTATGCCCGGGGGGCCGAGCGAGTGCCTCGTGATATTAAATCCTCGTGATTAGAGACAACGTGAAATAGTGGAGGGTCTGATCGCAAGTCGCGAGACATCCGATTCCCTCCCCCTTTTTTCATGAATTTTACTAAAACACAAGCGGGGATGTTACGTTGAAACTTCCACAACACCGTGGCACGTTATATCTGAACCCGTCCTGGGCTTATCCCAGGTCAACTTGGCCTGACATGAGCACTCGGTATAGTCTCAATATGAAAGCACACATTGCATGCGCTGGGGAGACAAACGGTGGCTGGTGACGTCGCTACCGTGTGTACCCTGCCAGCGTCAATAATCACAATAATAGGCGCTTGCAAACAGCACTTCTCTCCCAAGACTGCATGGTGGATATTCGTGCAGTGTAAAACTGCAGCAATAGAATTTCCCGCTCACGCCACTGTTGGTGGAAGGGCTCCCACCAGAGGTGAGCTCAAGCAGGCGCTTGGCCTACTCTTCCACGCTGGCCAAGTAGCTTGGAAGGAGGTGGGGAAGTAGCGGCAACGAACCCTTCCCACCACAGGTGACATACCGATCAACTTGGAGCCATTCATGCTGCCGGGTGGACAGAGGCTGGGATGTGGCCATTGTAGCAACTGCCACTCCATGACAATGGCAGAGCCAGGATTCTCAGGTAGGGGGGGCAACTCCTCCAGCAATCAAAAATTATAGAAGAGTTGTTAGTAAGTAAAGAGTTGTTAGTAAGTAAGGAGTTGTTAGTAAGTAAGGACTTGTCCCTTGATTTTTATTCGACACGTGTGCGGCGATGGCGCAGCCATCGATCGAGGGTCGAATTCGAACCGCGTCGTGTGATCGGCATCACGCTCGCTGAAGCTGTTGGTGCCTTCAGGGAAGTCGTGTACTGGATACGCAACTGCGCACAATTCTGTGAATCACTTATAACCGCTTTGCCGTTACTTATTGCTAATTATGGACTCAGACTATTGTCCTATCACCTCATAGAGTCCCTGGCACGTAATAATACACACAGTGGCAGTGGGGGTCGCAAAATGCCGATGTATTATTAATAAACCCCAATGATCCGATCGAAATTCAGGATTTCGATCGGATCATTGGGGGGGGGGGGGGGCCGGGCCCCCCCCCCCCCATTAGCTCCGCCAGTGACAACAACAACTGCAGTCCGTGAGACGGGTCACTCGATGTTGTCGTCACGCTGTGCACGTGGTTATAAATCAAACCATGACGAATGGTAGAAACTATTCTAAATTAAATTTCGATTTAAAGCTTTCGTGACTGCAGGGATTCATCTTCTTGGTTCTTTCGGTAAAGTGAGTGCATTTTTTTGTTTTGTTATTTTTCGAAATTTTCCTCCACCCGCAAAAAAAAGAAAGTCGATCGCCACCGATGCATCACTTGAAACATTCCGTTACACTTTTGGTTTCGCATATCCACTTGTATTACTAATACCACCACCACTACTATTATTATTGCTACAAAAAAAATGTTTGTTGTGCTTGGGACGGCGTTGAGGAAACGGCTTGACACGTCGTGGAAGCGGACTTATCGCAACTTCAGTTTGAGTCGCGCAGAGAATCCGTGTCAGATGATCGACGCCGCACGATGGGACTTGGCAAGAGGCTCCGGCGTGTCCCTGCGGAACGAGCGAGGCTTTGAGAGGCTCAAAGACATGCAAAAACAAAGATCCCCCGTGTAGCCTTATCATACTGCTGGGGCAAGTGCTGTGAGCGGAGTAGCACCTATGAAGGCCGCCACGGCACACGAGTGGGTGGGTGGCCAGCACCACGTCTGGCCGCATTTATCTCCCTGGCGGCGATGTCTACACACCGCACTAGGTAATCATTTGAGGCCGAGTCGACCTTGGGGAGGCCCAGGGCAGGTTCAGATCATGTTGGCCGTGGAGCGGGAATCCAACTCGAGTCGCCGGGTTCGTAGCGCAGCGCGCTAACCGCTGCACCGCTGCTCCCTACACACAGGCTCAAGCACACAGATTCACAGCCAGGCAAGCACCCCCCACCGCCTGCATCACCAGGGTGGGGGGAGGAAGGGGGCCTTGGCTGGTTCATCGTGCGTCTGCAGCCCCAACATTCACACAGTAGGACAAAGCAAAAAATCCCACGCAGTACAACTCATATAGGGTATAACGTGCACGCACAGCCCTTTGTGAACACACCGCTGTGTGACGGTCTCCCTCCATGCATTTCTCTGGTGCCACTCAGTCTGTCTCCGCGACTATTTCAGGCCAGTCATTTTTCCGAGGCCCTCCGTTAACATTGTTTTTCCGCCTCTATTGCCATTTTCCTCTTGGCCTTTTCCCTCCGTTTCCAACTGAACGCACCCTTTAGCGTCCTTCGGCCGATAGTCAATCCGCATGCTGGTGTAGAGGTGTATTGGTACGGATGGGAAACAAACACAAGGGGCGTGG